>NNCF01135621.1:74728-88951 GCA_002313205.1 Laupala kohalensis | reverse complement strand
ATCAAAATATAATTTATGGGTTTTGTTCTCTAACACTGTCTCTGGTTGGTACTTGTAATATGGGGTTTTATCTTGAGTCAGTTTGTATTTATCTGCAATTTTTCGATGAATGAATTTCGCCACCAAAGTTGTGCCTGTGTAAAGTACTCCGTCTGAGCAAGAAGTTTGCATCCTGCAGTGATGTGTTGGATAGTTTCCTCCATCAGATGGCGTTGACGGCATTTGCTGTCGCTTACAGTGGGGTCTTTTGGGATATATCTCCTGCAATTAGGGGTGTTGATAATTTGGTCTTGAATTTTATTATTATTATTATTATTATTTCTATGATCTTATCTTTCCCTTTTGTTATAAAATTATTTCTTTTATTTAAAAAAAATGATATCAATTTTATATTCTCAGTGGAATTTTTGTAGTATTATTTTATTGTGTGTTTTAGGTTGGAGGGTTTCTAGGAGTTTCCGATAACGATTTTTTAAACGTATTTTGCCTTTGAGGTTTCCCAACCCATTTGTGTTCGTGTTGCTTATTCAAGGATAAGTAAACGTAGATGCTATCGAAGAGAGAAGCCGATTGACATGTACCACTCCATCTATTGAGCAATCTCCAGTATTTCACAAGAAGACTTGAGTAAAACAAACAATTTTCTTTCAGGAAAAACACAGATCAGGGAGCTTCAGAAAACCTTCGTCAACTGTCGCGTATGTCCTTTGTCGTTGCCGACGGCCTTTCACTTTTTTTAAAAAATTTCAACTGTTCAGGGATGAAGTATACGATTGCTTCACCTTCAACCCCGTTATCCCGCAGAAAGCGGTAAATAATATTAATAATTATTATTATTTCTTCACCTATGGAACATGGAGTGTATCTATATAGTCTCTATGTTCCTTCCACCACTGGAGTGATTCCTCACAGTTTGCATCTGAGCGTCAATCGGCTTCAAATCCCATGAAAACATATTTGTAACTTTACAAAAAGCAGCCATCCTTAACACTGTAGAATAGTCAGAAGGTTTTGAAATTGTGATCTTGCTTGAGGTGAGGATGCTTGCCCGCACCTCACCTAAATAAAATTACAAGTTGTGAAAATTGTTAATGAAAATAATAATAATAATAATAATTATTATTATTATTATTATTAAGTGTAAAGGGAAAAACTCGCACCCAAATTCTTCCCATAATTATTTCAAGTACAGAAATCGTTCATAATTTACTTAAGAGGAACTTAGACAAAGCCTGTTCAAAAAACAACCGTGATTGTCACACAAAAATCAATTATTCTTAATTCATGCAACATACTCAGAAATTTCTTGCAATAATTTTAGGGACAGCTGCATGGAATATCATTTGCGCAGCTGACCAATAAACCAGGTACAGACCTGAGAGAAAATAACGACAACATAATAATAATACATTTATCGTAGAAAAAAGTATTTACAAACTGCGTATGATCACGTGGGGAGAGGGAAATAAAACTAATTCTCTCTTCGGAAAGAAGTAAATGTTATCCTCCCATCAACTCCGATTAAAGACCTGGTGTCGAATTGAATATTTAAAAAAAAGAGTTATTTAACCTGTAGTTCTCTTGAAATTGTTCCAAAAGTAAATCTTAGCTATTAAATTCTTCTATAAACGTCTCTTATATAATTATGCTGCAACTTTCGTGTTTCTTGTCACAATTTGTTTACACCTGACTACAACTGCAACCACGACTCGAAACGTGAATTTTAAACAAAGGACAATGTATCGCAGTCGTCCAGAAAATAATCTTAAGTTGTAATTTATCTATTCATTTATGTTTGCTATTAAAAGTAGTAAAAATCGACATTAATAATAATAACAAAAATACTACTGACATTTCTCCTGTATATACATCCGTCTCTACCCGAAGCAAACCCGGACAAAAACTCTGGTCAAGATAATGATGTACCCGGAAACACTTTTAAACTTTTTTCTCAACTTTTTTAAAACCGGGAGTAACCCTGTTTGATTTCATAGTTATATCAATTAAACGACATTTCTCGGCAATACGTTCCAGTGTCTTGTTATGACCTCCGCCGTGCATTGGGTCCTGGCAGCCAAACTCGCATCGCATCCTTCAAATATTTGAATTTATGAGAGACCACGACGCTGAAATTAAACTTAAGGTGGGACAAACACTCCAAGTTAGTCAAATCACTCAGAAGTATAATTGTTTTATTTATTATTATTATTATTGTTTTAAGAGACAACAGTATGAATTATAATGATGAGAAAACATGATTTAATTTGTATATAACAGTTAATGATATACTGCAAACAATATTCAGGAGCTCGCTTGACTCGTTTGAAATGTAGAAACATGGCGGCCGAGCGCAACGGTTTCTTAAATTATGCATCTCACCTCAGAATAAGTGAAATAGCTTTCTCAAATGTCCGGTGACCGATAGATAAAAGTAATGTAAAAGTACCACAAATCAATATAAACTTCCATCACTTTCGTGATTTAAGAGTTGGTCTTATTTTGTAAATAAGTGTTTCCTCCATAAGACGCAATGTATTACACCATCAATTGTAATTGTTATTATTTCATTTAAACGGTCGGTGAAGTATGTTTTTCTAACGTTGACCCACAATAAGTACACGTTACTCTGTTTATTTATGCCAATTTAAGAAATTTTAGTGATTTGACTCTACCTACGCTAGTACCACATTAAATACCAATCAAGAGAGTTGCTGTCGTGGGACCCCTGTTTTTTTTTCTTCTTTGTAGTATTTGTAAATAGGAAACGTCGCGTGATATCGAAGCTTATCTACTTGGGTTTACCTACAACTTGGCCCACGTGGATGTGTTAGTAGGAGTAGTTAGTAATAGTCAGAGTTACTGATACTAGTAGGACTTGTAGGNGATAGAAGAAGGAGGGTTCGCTTCTCAACTGGGACATTGAAGTGGAAAAGGCTACAAATTTTTTTTTCCCGAGGGAATTGAACCCGAAGTGACTCGTGGGCGAGCAAGCATGCTAACCCCTGAGCTACATGTTTTTAAATTCTTCCCGCTTTTTAAACGAACTCACTGTTAGTGTCGTCATTCCAGAGGATGACGTTTAAGAGCAAATGCGAGGAGGGATTGTTTCATTTTATTCCTTTTTGTTCAAAAATGTTATAAAATATATTCGAAGGCGCAATAATTATGATTTACTAAGTATGATAGGCCTTCTAATGCCTGCTTTTCACTTGACGTTGCGTATTTGTGTATTTGCCTACATGGCCAAGTGTAGATGAACTATTAGTCTGTATTCTATCTATTTGCTCTACTTTGGCAAATAGGCGAATACTAATGTTTTTTTCTAATAATTTTGCAGATGGTTTTGCTAATGTTTTTGCTGATGTTTTTGCTGACGTTTTGGTTGATGTTTTGCTAATGATTTTGCTAATGTTGGTGATTCTTTTTACTTTCTCGTATCTTCTTAACTATACATTTGATCTCTACGTGGATATCATTGGGTGCCATCTACTCCCAAATGCCTCATCGTGCGCAAAGGAATACGTGAAGAAAAAGTTCAAAACATTTCGCGGCGAAGTCATGGGTACTCTGCTAATTGAATGATAGAAAACGCTTTGTAATAACCAGACCCGTATTTTGAAGGTTTTGAATACCTTTTTTCGTGACTTCTTTAGCTTTTTTGAGAAATCGATTTCTAGCATTTTTAACCTTGTAGGACCAATCCAATTTAATTTANNNNTGTAATTGTTTGGAAAAATTTCCTTAATCAGTCGTAATAAAATATTTTAATATGGTTTAAATTCTATGAACGAGCTTTGTGGTATTATTCAACTAACTCAATTAGCACTTGAACTTTATTACTAATAAGTAGATACAAACCTATCTTGTTTTTAAAAGCATATTTCTAATTTGGAAATACAGTGCATTTAATTGAATTTTCATTGCACATTTTGAACATTTCAGCATCTATTTAAAGTGAATATTTATGTACAGGGGTATGAATTAGCAGAACAGATTTTTTTTTTCAATCATCTTGTATCGATGGAGATTCTCGCGTAGCACAGAGTGTTGAAGGTTTTTACTCCTTAGTCTTTTCTCAGGAAATGAAAGCGAGAGCTGCGTGGGTGGGATGACAACATAGCGGTTCCTCTTTCCGAAAATAGCACCAGAGCGTCCGACTCCCTTCTCTTTGGCACCCTTTGCCTCCTTCCATCTCGAACTACACCTCCACCCGCGCACACATTTTTTCTTAAACCCGCTGCACACGGTCCTTAGGTAATTTAGGTTAACCATAGTTGATACACATATGTTGTCACGGACTTTTTTTGTAGAACTCTTTGAGGCAAGAATATAGTCATTCATAGTTAGCACGTGTCTCTAACAGTTTAGGTAGCGTGAGCGAATACAACTGTCTTTTTTTTCCTGATTTTATCGACATTTTATCCTGGCACTTATTGTCAAACACCATTCCCATCTTTCTAATTAAAAATAGAAGTTAGCAATGTTCATCCTAAACATCGAATTCCATATCCTTGGCAAATTTAATCTCGATCGGTTCAGTGGTTTAGTCGTGATTAAGTAGTTAACAGGCATACTCACTTTCGTGTTACGCATATATATGACGCGTATGGATGGGCCTAGTTGTTAGTAAACCCAACCTAACCGGTCCACCCACTAACAACAGCCCCAACCATCCAACTCCCACATCCTATCGCCCCATGAAGATAAGCTTCAATAGCACGATTCATTTCCCATTTACAAATACTGCAATACAAAAAATTGATTAAACTGGTGTAGAATCCCTCCTTCCCCGTGGCTCAAGGACATGTGCGCGCGGAAGGGCAGAGGACAAGCGGGGTAGGGTGAGAAGAGGCATCATGTTGTGGACAGAATGAGTAAGAGACAGAATAGATGACATCAGTGCTGTTATGGACAGCTGCAAGTGACAAAGTGACAGCTAACCAATGGAGGCGAAGGGATGTACATCATTTGGCCAACCAGTAGAAGGTTTAGTTGAAGGGACTACTTCCGGATTTATTACCATCCTGTTCAGGTTTTCCTTCGGGTAGAGGCGGATTTGTAATGATATTACGGAAATCTTAAAAATAAAGCGACACTACTTCGAAGTCAACGGAAAATAGAAAAGAAAACTACAAAAGTCACTCACAAATTGGACGAAACGGTTTCGGTTGTCACACCTTCTTCACCCACGTAGAAGATGATCCGAGTCTTCTCTCTTCGGATTCCGTTGACCAAACGTTAGATGAAGGGAAAGAAAAGGAGGAGGGAAATTTGAATTTGAGTTACTGTTCAGTTGAATTTGAATAACAATTTTCTGTTGTCTATTTAAACCAGGATGCGTTGAGGCTTCTAGGGAGAAGATGAAAACTAATTTACGGATTTTTATATCTGTGAATTGGGAACGTATGGAGAGAGTTTCCAAAATCATTTTTTTAAACAGTCAAGGTTTTTTATTATTCAATTTAGCATGGGAGGGGACAGGCAAAGAAGAAATAGATTTATCACAAAATGCTTTGTGATTGTTCATCCTGATGTTGAGAGGATAAGTTTGTCTCCTACATAAAAACTTTTACAGCTAGTGCAAGGTGGAAGGTAAATATTTCTGGAGGCGCATTCGAACTTTTTGTTTGAATTGGGTGACAGGACATAGAAGGATAAATGATATTGCATGTCTTGCGTCGAGAGTTTTCTCAACGTTTTGTGCCGGGTGAGAAAGGCAAAAGGGCATGGCTGAATTCTTTGTTGTTACTTAATAACTTTTGGAGGTTACGGAGTTGTTTATAGACGAGTGGGCGGGTTTTCTTGAAGATGGATTTTGTGGAGGGGTTGGAGGCTATGAATTGATAAAAGTCTTTGAGAAGAGGTTTAATTTGATCAATACCTGAGAAAAAATGTCGCACACAGTGCAGGACTGAGAAGATAGTGAGTTAATGGCTTTATATACATAATTTGAGATATGAGGTAAAAAAATTCACTAAAACACAGGAATGTTGTCGTTTAATGAGGGTATCATGTAGTTCGGGAATCTGAAGGACTATTGCAGATTCCATGTCCACGGATAGATAGGGCATAAGGAAGAGAGCGTTTAACATGGTATGGGAGGTAAATATCGAAATGAAGGTATTGTTGTGTGTTGTTAGGAATGCTATGACCATAAGAAATACAATAAAATACTGTGGAACTAGTTATTGTGAGTTTAGACACTGTCGGGCACATATGCCGTAGGACAGTTTTCTGGAATTTATCAAAGATAACACAACCATACAAAATTTAACTTTGTATCTGTGGTTTAGATAAAATTATGTTATTTATGATGATATTATTGAGCTGAATTCAAAAAATTCCATTTATTTTTCTCTGTCACATTTTTCATTTGCAACAATAAAGTATTTATGATTTTGTCCAATTTCTGCATTTTTGTGACACTATTTGCTACGTAATATCCTATAAATGTATTCTACTGAAATCCAATGACAAAAGTAAAATAATAAAAAGGAATTATTTATTAAAACACAAATACAAAAAGAAAAATTCAAACAAGAAAATGAATTAATCATAAGAAAAAATATTAGGACAACATTTGGAGTCCTTTAAATGAACGTCTCAGACATTCGTCTTCCGGGATACATTTGAAGNCTACTTATTTTTTTTTATTAGAAAATAACAATTATTTTATGGTTTTAAAACTAGATAATTAATTTACTGTCGTTTGACTCCTTCTTTGACAAGGGTCGTATTGTCTTCAATCACGTGATGCGGCTGTCATTTCAGTTCGAACAGAATTTGCACAGTTTTTGGTGAATTATTCGTGAAAATGCTCCATAAGGTATATATAATTTCATACGTCGTAAGATACGAAAATCTTAACATCATCGCGTTTCTATTTCCATTTGTTATGTTTTAGTAGGGTTTTTTTTCGCTATTTTAAACCGATTTCGCAATTTTTTATTTCGTCACGATATGATAAAAATAAGCACAGGAAAGTTTCTCCGTATAAGTTCATAGTAATTTAAAGTTAAATAATTCAAAATTGCGCCGTAAGGGCATAAAAATTCATCACCACTGGATACGAAATGGTTCAAACTATCATTTGAAACAATTTTGGGGGTTACTTAAACCTAGTCACTCCGGCAGATGTAATACCTTTATAAAATCTGCACTCATATTCAAATTCCCCTTGATAACGTATTTCCGTAGTTTTCTTATTATCTTGGTGAAATCTCCGAATTCGCTCATCACAAAATTTGTTATCATACGCTGCCCCTTGTGGTAACAAAACTGCCACTTATAAAGCAAAATGAATCAGGGCTATTGACAAAGATTGTATGCAGCAATAAAAATGAACATAAAAATATAAACACAATTGCTAACCAAAACGAATTATAAAAACACTGCATACAAACTTACATTATACTCGCATATGAGCTGAAACACAGGGTTTAAATTCGTATACTATCTCTTTATGTATTACATATTATTGAAGAAATATCTTGAAACATTTTTTTTTTGCTTTGATTAAACATAATTTAGTACATTTGTAAAAAATAAACTTGCTTGTAGCGTTAAAAAAGCACAAATCTGATAAATTTCAAATTTTGGTTCTAATGATGATCAAAAATAAAAACAATATTTTTGAAGTCAACATATGTGAAATCTTTCAGTACGATGAAAATCTTACCAATCATAAAATCATGTTGCCTTGTGATTCACTGTAAAACCAAACTTTCCAGTTGGTTTTCATCGTTCTTCAGGGTTCTCTCTGTCAAAAAAGGTAAGTATAAATGTAACATCATCAATGTACATTTTTTTATAATTATTTGCCTAAATTAACAGTTTTATATGGTTAAATATTAACAGGCACTGTCGTAAAATTTCTGTACTGATTTACATTATTCATTAAACGTATTTTAGGGTTTCGATATGCAGCTACATATTGTAAATATTGATACCCACTTAAATTGAAGTAGTATTCGATATTCAGCGTGTCCCTTCGGTGGCTCACGGGTGAAGCATGTTTGCTTGTCAACTAGTCACTCCGGTTTGATTTCCCGGCGGGACCAGAGAAATATTCGTAGCTTTTCACTTTAATGCCCCGTTTCATATATAGCCGTGATTACTGAAAGGCGAACCCTCCTTCTATCCACCTCCTACTGCTCCTAGTATCAATAACTTTTAACTATTACTAACTATTCTTAGTGGTAATGGGTCAAGTTGTTGGTGAACCCAGGTAATCGGTCCATCTACTAACAATAGCCAACCACCCAACTCCTACGTCCTATGGCTCCGTCTAGATAAGCTTCAATAGCACCCTACATTTCCCATTTACATTTTTTGTGTGTGGGGCTTTAAGGGCTCGTCAACAGACATTTACAAATACAACAATATAAAAAATAATATTCAGCTTTTCAAGATTTTTCACGCAATTCTTGGACGTAACACACCAGTGACACCCCTGGATTTCATGTGGACCCCTTCCGCGTCCGCCCCAACCCTTCCACCGAACTCCACAGGGCGCAGATGCGGAAGTGGCCAAAGGGCATTCGTGTCGGGGGAGAGAGAGTCCGGTGGTCATTTCGCTGCTCCCATATGGGCTGAGGGCGCCTGCTTTTATTTGTAATTAGATTAAGGTGAGAAATGGAAATTAAGGTATTATGTGCGCGTTGACTAAAGTCAAGTTGCCAACTATTCACGAAACTTGGAAATATTCACCAAAATAGTTCTTATTAAATAATAATTCGTTCTACTGAATTTTATTATTGGATGTGGACAATTATTTTGTGATTTTGAAACTTGATCATTAATTTAGACTGTCGTTTGACTCCTTCTTCTTTGACAAGGAGCGCAGTGTCACGTGATACGGCTGCCATTTCCGTTAGAAATTTGTAATTTTTTTTCTTTTGTATTTCCTTACATACTGCCACCGGGTAAGATCTGCCCGTTTGCAGTAAATAAATTTATTATTAACAGTATTTTCCACAGTTTTTGGTGAATTATTCTTGAAAATGCCCCGTAAGGTATGTAAATCTGAGCGTTATTGCGTTCTTATTTCCATTGCTACGTTTTAGTACGTTTTTTTCGCTATGTTAAGTCGGTATTTTTGCCAGAATATGAGAAAAACATAAACCCGCGAAAGTATCTCCATATAAGCCCATAGTAATTTAAAGTCAAATAATTCAAAATTTTGTGCTGTAAGTGTATGAAGGTTCATCGCTACTGAATAGAAAATGGTTCAAATTATCATTTAAAACATTTTTTGGGAGTACTTAAGCCTAGCCGCTCTGACGCACATAATACCTTGATGTGTGGTGATTTTTCTTGGAATTTCTTCAGTTTTGTTTCGGATTGAGGCAGATTATCGTAATATTTAATCTGGAATTTAGTTATTTTAAAATGAACGATATATAAATAATATTTTCCGAGTAATTTAAAGTTCGATGTTAATATGTGTTGGAGAAATAAGATTCTTGTATTCTACTCAATACAGATTTCTTTGTAATGACATTATAACACGTTGCTAACTATTTTCATTCTTACCTTTGGGGTGCGCTTAAATGGTGCTGCCTTACGGCTCTTATTCGGAATTGATGGGATGGTCCCTTGCTTGCTTCCAGATCAAGTAAATTAGAACATACCCTGTTTGTAACTACTTCTTAAACAATAAATTTTATTTAGTCTCAAATCTAGATTAACAATTACTTTTCTATTCAGTGGAAAAATGAATCTTCTATCTCCCTGTCTTGGAGAAGGGCGTGGGTGAATTGTTTGAATAGCAAACCCAATTTTATTACAGTTTCGTATTCTACAGGAGAAACTACAATACTGTTTTCAATTAATTGACCGCATTGTGAAAGATGAAGTCTGGGAAAATTTTCTTGCTTTCATCTTTCACTTCAGAATTTTGAATTTTCTATTCGAGGTTTGTCTCTCGTATTATTTCTGCAGACATATAATTTTATCCCTACTAATTACCATCTATTACGAATTGAAAAAAAAAATTTCAAATAAGAATATCATAATTTTTTACGTCGTGCCTGTACCTACGCCAAATATGGGGGTTTCTGTGGTATATTTCATAGTATTAGAATGTATGATTTCAACATGAGTTAACCCACTCAAAAATATGAACTTTTCATGCGACATATTTTTCCCCATAGGTTTTTAAATAATCTAGTGTAACTTTTTATTTAAAACATCTTTTTTAAGTACCAATATTGTCCAAAACACTGCTAAATAATAATTATAAACATTAGGGGAGGTATTTTAAATTACGAACTTTTTCTACTGATATCCATAATTGTTTCTCATAATTAAAATATCCATCATTATACGTATACGTTGTTTCACTCCCAGACTGCCATCGTCGAAGGCCCTGGGACCCCTCTTAAGACACTGAATGTTACGCTAATATTAATGTTTCAGCAATGAAAACCCTCCGCTTCCATTACGTATATGAACAGGAAAAAGGAACGAAATTGAGAAACGTCATTTATTTTCTTTCGGATGCTGTTCTCTTGAGATTCGATCGCCTGATACCAAATGACTTCTTTTATTATAAACTTCTTTTAATCCGTATGTTTGTTATAGGAACGTATTTTCTGTAAAATGAGTTGAACTTCTCTTCCTCTAGCAAATTTTCGACGAATTGTTCTGAACTATTCAGATATATTGAAAAAATATACGAAAAAAATTACGTCCTTAAAATAATAAGAATGGTGTTCTTTGTCAAGTAAATGTAACGTAGATTTGGAATGTTATGTGTCATATATGTAAGGTACACTTTTAGTTCCTGCACAAAATTTCCAAATATTCGGTAGCTTCATGTCTTCATGTCTGACTTAAATTATTATAGTTCTATGATTTTTATTTCTTTCACGTGAGCTCCGTCAAATTGTCCTTGAGGATAGATAGATAGATAGATACATAAATAAATAAATAAATAAATAAATAAATAAATAAATAAATAAATAAATAAATAAATAAATAAATAAATAAATAAATAAATAAATAAATAAATAAATAAATAAATAAATAAATAAATAAATAAATAAATAAATAAATAAATAAATAAATAAATAAATAAATAAATAAATAAATAAATAAATAAATAAATAAATAAATAAATAAATAAATAAATAAATAAATAAATAAATAAATAAATAAATAAATAAATAAATAAATAAATAAATAAATAAATAAATAAATAAATAAATAAATAAATAAATAAATAAATAAATAAATAAATAAATAAATAAATAAATAAATAAAATGTCAAAAAGACTGTCGCAATCTGCACATGACCACGTGGAATACAATAAACTAATTTTCTGTTCGGAAGCAAACAGGGTGCTACACCATCAATTCTGATCCGCATCCTGACCCGGGTTTTCCATCCTGGCCCGGAATTTTCTCCGGTTTTCCTTCGAGTATAGACAGACGTTATGTAAAGGCACTCGTGTGGATCGCATTCCTGAGTCACGTCTCCCAAAACGAAGTTGTCAGTTGAAGGTCGGACGGAGAAGACAAGGTGGGCAACCGAAACGCTATAAAGACGTTGTGAAGGCAGATCTAAAGAAGTGTCAAATAGACCCTGCAAATTGGAAAGTTGTAGGATCCACCCGTCCGGAAGGGCATCTATCCTTCGAACTACAGCGGAGAAAGTTTCAAGCCGACAAACGCAACGCTGGGAAAGAGCGTATGAATACCAGAAGTATCAACCCTCAAGGACCTCTGGCTGTCCAAGGCACCATGTGCCAACATTGTGGAAGAGTCTGTGGTTCCAGAATTGGATTTTACAGCCATCAAAGAACACGTGTGTTTTGAACTTTACCTTAGGAAGACAATCGTACTTGTATAATGAGTGATAGCCTGATTGATAGGCACTCTAGGCTCTATCCTACTACTAGGAGGCAGCAGTATTTTTAATGCTATTGTAACAAACATCTTGATTTTTTAATTGTTACGAGATATAAACAATATTTTGTATTCTGTTAAATATAAATTTTTGGTATTCTGTTTATTCTTATCTCAAGGGAGCGCAGAAATTTTCAATTAGCCTCTGACATAGGAAACTTGATCGGAATTTACAGGATGGTCCTTTGCTTGCTTCCGGAGAGTAAATTAGTTTATTGTCCTCCACGTGGTCATACATAATTTATAACTATTTTTAATGAAATTTATTTATTTATTTGTAAGAGAGGTGGATTTATGATTTTTACGTGGGGGAACATTTTGTACATTTACGTGCGAGATATTGTATTTAAGAAATTAATATTAAATATTGATTTTCTTCACTTACAAAAATCTATTTTTTTTTAAATCATATGATGAAGTAGAAGCGGGATGTAGAAGTCCATGTTTTCTGTACTTAAAAACGACATCCATTTTCTTTACGCCTGTACCTTAACCCGTGTAAATCATGAACGCAACCCGCACTCTACCAGTGTCACAAATGCTGCATCTGCTCACAATGAATTCTGCCAGGGGCATTGACAAGCACGATATCAATGACGTATAATCAGAGTCTTATAACTTGATCACAAGAAAACGTAACCTAACAAAGAAAATGACGAACGTGAACTAAGCACTGCGTTTATTAGTCGATTGTAAAATAGTAGCAGTAAATTACTTTATCATCCTCAACGTGGTCATGGGCAGTTTGTTGACAATAAATTATTAATGAAGTTATTTATCCATGGACAGTGTAACGCTTGATGTTGGTACAGGGCATGTACACAGCGCAGCTAACTCTTTTTCTTTGCCATCGTCCATAAGAGTAATGACATTTGTACGCCACGTTATGTTGGCAGGAGATTCGAATTTCTGAAAACTTAAATCCATCGCCAACATTGGCTGTCAATCCAATTCACATGCTCTTGTGAAGCTATTCTGTTCTTTCTGCGTCGAGTGTATGGAACGAGTATTACCTCGTGCGATAGTTTGTTGTATTATCAATTTGTATTTCTTTACAGGAAATATTCGCTTTTGTGACTACTATAAATATATATATTTAGATATAACTTAAGTTTGTAGAAGTTGGCAATTCATGTTAGGCAGCCATATCGCATTATTTTCGGCGAAGTTACATAGCATAGAAGCAAATAAATTGAAATTGTTCAAGTCGTGAAATATAAAACTTTTTAGGGATATAGTTGAATATACGTATGTTGGTCCCCTGTTTTCAAGAACATTGTTTTAAGTAACTCGGTTTTCTATACTTATGCATTTTCAGGTTTCAGAATTGGATCAATTTAGTGACTTTTGTCGCTCATAAGTAAAATCCACAAAAATAAGTTTAAATTGATCAGTTCCATAAGAAACCGATGTCTAAAGAAACTCGTTGAAGAGTAAGCACGGCAAGGAACCCGATTTGTGATTTTCCTCACTGTTTGAGTCCAACGACGTACGGATATTGCTGGAAGAGAAATCGCATTATTCATTACCACTCAATAAGAAAATATTAGTTTCTATTATATGTCAACCAGATATTTGTTCTTAAATACTATACCCTTAAATAATATTATTTTAATTTATATAAAACTTTCAAAAATTTGTGAAACATGATATATTGCTAAATAGCAAAAAACACAGGAATAGTTGAAAACTATCAGGCACATGTGCATTCATTTATAAACATACCAGCTGATTACCCGATGTTGCATGGGTTTTGTCTTAGACTATTCTTCTTTTACTCAAGAGAAAATTAAATGTATCTATATTGTAAGATCAAAATATTTGTACTTAATGGTTATTAAAAACATGTACATTACCCTACTTTTTCAAAATCGTAACAATACAAATTTAATACAAAACTTTATTATATACTCTACACCATCTCGCAGGGACCGCGTCGGTCAAATTTTCACTTCCGAGGCATGACGCGGTTGCTCCATTTCATTAAAATTCTTGTAAAATCTAAACTGTTAAAATTGAGGTATTTTAACACTTCTATTTTTAATAACGTTTTATCGATAATTAAGGTTATTTTTTGTAGGTAGACATATGCTGTCGTGGACTTTTTAGTAGGACTCTATGAGACAAACAAAATTTCCATTCATAGTTGTCATCTATCTCTATCCGTTTAGGCAGCGTAAGCAAATAGAATTATCTCCCTTTTTAGATTTTATCGACATTCATCGTCAGGAATAGTTGAGAACTACATATATATATATATATATATATATATATATATATATATATATATATATATATATATATATATATATA
>NNCF01135621.1:52387-64895 GCA_002313205.1 Laupala kohalensis | reverse complement strand
CCCCCCCTCTCCATTTGATGTTTTGATGTATGTTGTGAGATATGTTTTGGTTTGTTGTAAATCAGGAGGGATTTCAGTGGGTATGGTTGAGTCATTCGGCGAGTCCCACACGCGGGGAGAGTCATGTTGGTTCTTCCTAGTGCGTAACTGCATTTTCCCTACCTGTACAAGTTTTTCGGGCTCCAATGACCTTTGATGTCGACATGAGCCGTAAAGCCCCACACAAAAACAAAGTAAATGAAAGCAAAATCTTATTTTTTATATAGTAAGATAAAATGAGTTTCTGATCTTGTTCACTCATCTGTATTGTTTTTTTAATTTTATTTATTTATCTTCCGAGCCTCATCCCTATGACGTCACAACGGCTCCCACCATTTCTGCTGGAGTCGCACCCGTCAGTGGGTCACCATAATCCCTTGTTGATGCATCCTCCGAGACGAGTCTTCCACGCCCCCACGCCCCCACGCGGACAAAAGGAGAACGAAGCAGATGACTAACGGGTTCTTCTGTAACAAGAATCCAAGATGGATGTTAACGAGACGCTTTTCGAAGGTCTTGCGTTTACAAAGCGAACCGCGGAAGCGAAAGAAGAACGACGTTTCGCAAGGATTCAGGATGTGTCTAAAGGAATGAAGATGGAAGTTGGAGGTTGAACAACACTGGCGATGATGGAGTGGTATTCCAGAAAACGGTGTCCTTCATATTCGATGACTTGGGTTAACGATGGTGGAAAAAGACGATTTATGGTTTTACAGGGCACAGGTGGGATGTTGTAGAGGGAGTGTGGGGTTGAAGATGAGGCAGGTAATAATTTAGAAAAATGTATGAATTTTTGGCCGTCCGTAAATAGATTGTAAACTGTGATCTGGCTGGTGGATTTGGAATTAATACTCCCCTAGCATATTAAGGATAAAAAGTATGACGATATTCTGCAGGAAGAAACATTGTTTGTTTTTTTCGGCCATATTTGTCTGTCATACCGCATAACTTCACTTATAAAGAGATGAAGATGATTTCCAAAAATATGAAATGTGCCCCAATTACAACTCATAACAAAAAGATCTATGCAAAATACAATGCAATAAAAATGTAAGAAAACTGAAAAACAAAAAAAGGATCAAAATATATTAAAATTATCAATCGCAAGGACACATTTAAAAGATCAATCGGTTTAAATATAATTATCCTCAAAACCTTATATAGAACACACTATCATATCTGACCATTCAAGAACAGATTAAGTGAATTAACTTCCACGTTAAACTCTTAGTCACTGCCTCATGGGCTGTCGTCAACGGCACGAAGTCAAAGAGTTGACTCACAATTGCGTCCTAAATATTCGCTGTATTAATGAACAATCAAAATGTTTATATTCGTATTTTCAAAATTTTAAATTTTAAGAATCCGGAAGTGGGGCACGGAATGTAAATAAAGTCGGAATGAGCTGTCCAGAAATAGGTTTCTATTCTCAAAGTCAAATATCAAGGTTTCTTTCGATGCATTAATTTGTTCGTGAGTTATCGGGGAACAGAATTATTTTTATATATATACACCAGGAGCCAATTCGTAGAGATCGGAAGAGATCTCGAGACTTTTTGCAACCGATTAAACCGATTTCAGCTTTATACATTCTGTATAATAACAAAATAAAAAGGAATCACAAATCATTGAGAATTTAAAAAAAAAACAAATAAGTCTCTCACTGAAACATTCGTTTTTGCATCGTAGGTTCATAAACATTTATGAAACATTCAGTAATGTTAACTATCCTATGTATATTATAAATAATCATTATATCAGTAATTCATGATTTGTGGCCATTGTATTACAAAACTGCGAATTGTTAATGAAGTATTATTTTAAAAGACTCAATTTTGATTAGGGATCTCTTGGTTTTCGAGGAATAATTCCAAAAATTGTATATTCCTGTTTAAAAACATTAAATTTACCCAAACCCATTTACATATCTCTGCTAAAAGCCATTATTATTGCAATATCCCATACAGTTAGAAAGTTTTTATCCCAGAGAATTGAAAGAGAAATGGCCACTTGACCCATGCCATTTTATCAATAAGCATTCGCTGAAAAAAAAAATTAACTACAAAATAATAAAATTAATAATAATAATAATAATTTTTTGCAAAAAAAAGCAGTTTCAAGCTGTGTACGACGACGTGGAGAACAATAAACTAAAATTAAAAAAGATTTATTAGTTCTTCGATTAGTTGCAGGTTACGTAAAATTCAAATATGATAATTCACTGTACATGTATTTCGCAAACGGACGAAAATGACCATCCCTTCCTTTTGCGATGGTGCCCTAAGCTGCGGTCAGCAAAGGGCGTGGGAACCGTTCGGACGAAGGATGGCAGGACACACAACCGCGCCAAAGGGCGGGAAAAGGCTCCCTTGCACGTTGTTTCACCCGCATTAGCTAAAGACACATCTGCGTTTGCGGAGCGGAGCGATTTTTCCGCCGACCTGCGTTATCTTACGGGCAAAGACACATCTAGCGGGCGTAGAGCGGAGCGGAGATCTCCGCTGCTTCCTGCGCGACCTTTTCGCCTGCTGAGGTCACGAGTGTTAAAAGATGGGTCTATTGCGAGAAGCGAGGTTGATTTCTTTCACGGTGCTTTCCTCTAATTTCATTTCCTTTAATTTCTACGGAATGATTATTAATATTATCAATGTTCATGTTAATTATTAAAACACTGAGATATAATATCACTGAGTACTATATTTGCTCTACTGCTTCTTCAGTTCTTTAAGAAAACTTTTCGCGTCGTTTTTAGTGGAGTTCGTATGTCAAGATTTTCCTCTTGGAGGGTTAATCCATATTTACATAAGATAATGATAAATGGTTAATTGAACATTGACTTTATCTACTGGTACAATTATATAATCAAAGTAATGAATTACTTTAATATACATACATTATTTTTTTCAAATAACATCATAAATAAATTTGAGCCACCCCGTCGTGTGTTGACTGTCTGACTCGTACAAAGAAACGAAGGTCATCCGCAATAATTTAATTATAGTGTAATTTCACTAAAATGATACATCCTTGACATCATCACTGATAAAATGTTATTACGAGTATTTAGCATTTTTGCGACACCAAATACCAAATGAAAATGCTGGTGACAAGAATAAATTGTCCATTTCTTCTCAAAATTTTCTGCAGCTTTCTTATTTTCGTGTCCTTTTTTATTTCTTCGTGTATTCTTCTGTTTGTATTTTAGTCCTTTGAGATTTCTGTCACGTAATTGTCAATAATTTTGGCGCGGTTTTAGTTCAGAAGAGAGAAATGCGCATTTTCACATCTATATTTTAAAGCTTTACGTTTCAATTATTTGGAATATTTGCTCCTCAATTTGAGTTCCATGTTGTACTATTTTTGTCAAGTGATAGTGTGTGTTATATTCAGAATTTGCATTATGTTGTTTTTTAATTATCAAAATTATATGATATTAACAATTTTTTAACATAGATGAAAGATTGTCCTATAGTTGGCCTTATTTAAAGCGAAAATTAAAAATTTATATTACTATTTAATATTAACTGATTTTAAACAAAAAATATTGAGTCAATCAATTATGTATTTTGGAAGGTAATCCATCAATAATTATCGATAAATTACATAAATGGTAAGAGTACATTTTAAGAGGGAATGATATTTGAATTAAATAATTATGTATTCTATTATTAACGTCCATTATATATAAGATAAATAAATAAATTACAACTACGACCTTCTTACGGACGATTACGATATATATTGTTCTTATTAAAATACACAACGTAACGACTCGTGGTTTGATGTTAACAAATTGGAAGGAGAAACATGAACGTAGCAACTTATTACGCACAACAAGCACAATATATATCTTAATCGTCCGTAAAAATTTCGTACGTTATTTACTTCTTATGTAAGTATATTTCACTATTACTGTTATATTGGTATCTGTGTATAGTAAGTCTATTTCTATTATTTAGTAAATACAAAAATAGTCACCGTTGTAAACATTTTCATAACATAAAGCTGTGTGTTTTACAATAAAAGCGTTGTGTAGTTAGCGGATGCTCTGTACAAGACCTGCGCGAAGCATGTCTGTTTTCGTCCTGAAGCGACCTTGTTCCTTCCACCCCTACTCACGTTCCCCTACTCCTGTCCGCTGACGCTCCGCTAGGTGTGTCTTTGCACAAGCGGAGCGGAGAAAACGCAGATGTGTCATCAGCCATTGAGGGAATATGTCTTCTGACGGGTCCGTTGTGACGTCATAGAGATGAGACTCAAGAGATAAAAAAAAAAGTTTTTGTTTAATACCTGATCTTGAAAACTAAAATTGTTATATACTTCGGGTTCTTTCCGTATGAAACGAAAACATTCAACTTTAAATACTAATATTGTTTAAATCTGAGACATAGTTCAAATAATTATTTATCAGATGTTAAAGAAATATTGAAGAACTATAATCTTGCTACCACATCAGGTAGACACAAAGGAGAGAATGTGCCTTTCAATTTCGTATCAGCATTAGCCAGTGCAGAATCACGCATTTTCACAGTCTTAGCCAACATTATTGAAATCGCGAACAATAAAAATGACGTCTTCTCTACGTCGTAGGCTTCCACTATTTTGACCCGGATACGAACGTCTTCTGACATTGGAGCTAGGAGATTTACATAAGAAAGTTTGGTTCACACGGGTAGATTCGTAGAGAACATCATTATTTAGTTATAATTTTCAGTTTGGAAGAAGTACTGATATAAAATTGAAGACTTATATAATTCCCTCCCCCAAAGACGTAAAAGATATTACTGAGTTGAATCTCTTTAAATTCGCGGTTAAAAGCTACCTACTGCACCGTGTTCCAATAATGTAAAATAATTCATTGATTTTAATGAAATTTCAAAATGAATCTCTAATTCCCATCAAATGTTTATTTTTTAAATTATTCCCTTAAATATTAAATGCGTCAATTGATTTTGTACTTTAACACAACTTTGCTCTTGTACTTTCAAAATAAATTATTAAATTTCAAAATTATTTTCCTGCATGCTGTTACTATTTATTGTAATTCATAAAAGTTTAATTTTTCTATGTACTCAACCTTGACACAGTTGTGTATATTAATTGTGTAGCCCCATCCTGGCCCGATTTTTTTTCTTTTTTTTTTCGGTTTTCTTTCGAGTAGAGGCGGATTTTATATTCAGGCACTCTAGGCTCTTTTGCCTAGCGGAGGCAGTCTATTTTAATAATTAATCTCGAATTTAGAATAATCGTAGTATTTTTTTTTGGGGGGGGGGGGGGGGGGGGGGGGCTTTAGGGCTCATCAAATCGTAGTAGTTAAGATTTATGAAAAATGTATATACCGAATAATCTATAGTTTGATTACAATACGTACTTGTGAACTATCTTTTTTTTTGCGTTTTATTAAATACAAATTTGGTGGTTTTCTGTTAATATTATAACATGTAACTAACTTTTTACTTTCTCATATACGTAGTATATAGAAAGTAATGTAATCGTGAAAAAAATTCGAAAATGAGATTTTTACGGAAATATCCGTTTTGGAGACCCCTGATTCCGAAAAAGTTGTTTTTGGCTTAACGTCCGTCTGTCCGTCTGTGCGCAGCGATTCTGAGTAAATGTATGAATCAATTTAATTAAAATTTCGTATTTACGATAGATATTACTTCTTGTCTATGCACGTGCTCTGATTTTGTTTTTGCTTTAAAAGAAAGGGTACTTCATATAAAGGTCACAGTACATTTTTGAATGTTTCTCAAATACGGCTCCAACGATTTTGCTTAAATTTTCTGTACGTAAAGTACAATTAGTATGCATTACTTCCGCATTAGCGGTATTTCGTTTGAAAGTTTGGTATAGACTCTGTAAAATAATTTCTGTCTGCTACATTTACGCATTTCTTTACTATTTCAAGAACCTTGAATATTATTTAACATGGATGAAGCAGAGATAGAGTAGAATACTATTCTGTATATTTATTTTACTTTCATATCTCTTATGTTTATGGCGCGTAGTTTTAAGTTTTTCCAATGGTGTGAACCCAATGAGTATATATTTGAAGATGTAAAATTTTAATATGTTACTTTTGAAAGGAGAAGAGCGGAATGTCTGCATCTTACGTGTCTCTTAGTATCGTGAAACTTGCACCCACGCGACCCCTAAGCACAACTCGTAACCTTTCATCCGGGGACGCTGCATCTTTTCGCTGCGTAAGCTTACGTATCAGACGTATCCAGTGCTGCTTTTGCCGGATGTTGTTGTTAACTTGTAATGCATGCTGTGGGTCATATTTTCATGTTAGTGCATATTATTTGATACGTGAACAGACGCGGATACAAGGGGAGGGTCAAGGGGGTCATGACCCCCCTAAGAACCCACAGAGAATGAGTTTCTAGTCGCGCAAAAACGTTTATGATTTTCAAGAAGGTTGAGACATTTGAACACTTTTTGGTTTGTAATTAGTACTGCAGTATATTTGTAGAAACGATTTTACAATACCCAACGTGCCATGTACATAGTTGTTGTACATAGTTTGCGATGGCTGTGCAATTATGGTTGTAAGAGGATGCCGATGTAAATGACATGATACGCTCATGATTACTTTGTAAGATTGGGTTATTTTTGGAACGTACTATGCCGTACACTATATTCTTTTGATATGATCCCCCCTTAAAATATTAATGTCTGTATCCGTCCCTGTACGTGAGGATGTTTTCTTACGTTGTTACTTATCGTTTGAAGAATTAATTTGGTTACGTGTTTCTTTGTCTTGAATGTAACGTGTGATGAAAAATTTTTTTGTTTATTTTTCAAGATTTTTTTTCAAAATTCAATGTTTTATAGCAGTTTCAATCGTTAAAAAAAATATTATATTAAATAATACATTTTAACACTTGTTGAATTCTTAGACGAGATAGATAAGGAGCGTCACGAAATAAGCGAAAGTAAATGAAACAAACTGTATCACCTATTTCACAGAAATTAATCATAGATACGATTAATTTTTATTAATATAATTTTGCAATTTCAATTTGCACAGATATTAACTTTGTAGTTTTTAATTAAATTATTTAAGAATATTGATGTTTTGCTTGCTTTGTTCTCGTGATAATAGTCTTCTAATTATTTTTATATTTATTTATTAATATATCTCGCAGCTAACTTTTTATCTTATCTAGGAACTTTTTTCTGAAATTTTTGAATCCGCCTCTGCCTTAAGGCCCTCGATCGGAATTGATGGGATGGTCCCTTGCTTGCTTCCGGAGTGTAAATTAGTTTATTGTCCTCCACGTGGTCATACGCAGTTTGTACTGTTTTTTGACAATAAATTTATTATTACTATTATTATTATCTTGGAAATAGAATGTAAATCTTACTGATCTTATCAATCGCAGAATAAAAAGAACAGAATTTGTATTTTAGAGATTCTTTTATATAAATTCTAGTAAAATTATTTCTTTTGTATACTTTTGAAATAGGGTAAAATGGAGACGACCAAAATATAGAGAAACATGTTAAAAACAACTCTCTCCTAATAGAATGCTTTAATATCGCTCTCTAATGCAGACTGAAAAACGTATATGAGAAAGTATGTGTAATGGTTTTGCACCACTAGTTCATTCCTTTCTAAGGAGTGTGCTGAAAAGTTAAATCCGCCTCTGCCNTCGGAATTGATGGGATGGTCCCTTGCTTGCTTCCGGAGTGTAAATTATTTTATAGTCCTCCGCGTGGTTATACTCAGTTTGTAACTGATTTCTTGATAATAAATTTATTTATTTAAAGTTAAGTGCTAAAAATTTAATTTGTTTGTTAGTGCTGTAGCCCATTGATTGCTAATGTCTGACTGAATAGCATTCTCCACTATTTTAAAATGTGACACTCTCCATTCATCAGGTCCGTAGTGGAATAACACAAGATGCGTGTCATTGCACATCGAGGAGAAGGGGAAGTTGGCCAGCCAATGAAACGTAAGACAGTTTCTCAGAGGGAAGTTAAAGATGTTGCACAGATATATGTAAGATAATTGACTGAGTTGTAAGCGTGAAGTGATATCCTGATACGCCCGCTGAGAAAAATCTATACCTAAGTATAGTTCTATTTTGTTCTGTTTGGATTTGAATAACGACTTTTGATTTTTTTTTTTTTCTAATTTACTTTCAAATTCCCTCCGTTGCCTTTTACCGTGTGATCTATTGTTATTTCTTTCTTGTGTTCATATTCCATATAAGTGAACGTGTTTTGCTTCCGCTCGTGAGCGGATCTGGCTTTCGCCAGTGGTCGGTTGCTCAGCCATTCGGAGGACTGCGGAAACAGACGCTTCGTCCTTCTTTTGTTTGCTGCGCACCGCGTCTCGCAGCACGCGCTTCTCACTTGTTTGCTTCCGTGTGTATAGAGAGAGCTCTCTTCCGCACGAGGGAAAGCAACAGTGGGCGGAAACTGAAGTTTCCTTCGGTCAAAAGGAAAAGGGGGGGAGGATAAACAATATTGGTTTTACAATGCTCGAAGAGTTTGCTATGTAGGTCAAACAGAAAACCAATAATAAAATAAATTTAAAATCAGTTGAACAAATTATATTAATAATGACCATTTCATGAATTGAGACAACACATTCATCGTAGACCAAGAGGATAACTAGTACAAACGTAGCATATCTGAAACAAATATTTATTAGAAATACGCGCGGGAGTTTGAATATAAGCACCGACACAAAAACTATCGAGTCTTTACAATATAATTATATAACATGTTTGTGTGTTTTCTAATTATTTGTACACATATTTTGTGTTTAATATCATGTTCGATTGTTCTTCTTCTATGTTCATGTTTCTTGTTACAATGTGTTTTCACCTGACGACCACTCATACCACGCATCGAAACGATGTGTATTGAAAACGCACAAAAAATGTACATTAATCGCCAATACGTTATATAAAATTAATTGTAATTTATCGTAAGTCTTGTGGCGATGTTCAGGCCGTGAGACCTGCTCGTCCATCTAACCATGAAATCATGACTTGAGAGAGGGAATAGGGAAGGAGAGATGTTGCTTTCTCGGGTAATTTATGTTACTGAAACACTGTTATTTGTCTGGGGGAAGTCCTAGCTGAAAACCTCATCTGTTTCGGCCAAGCAGGGATTGAACCCGTGTTCTCCCGCTCAGGGAAGACCCCTATCACAATACACCACCGCTACGATCGTTTCGATCAAAGGACCACACTGTACAAATTTTGATCAGAGTTCTGTCGTTTCGGCCCACTGTGACTCGATGACGAAGACGTGGACGTTGAGTGTGTGGGCGGGGGAGGGGGAGGGGGATGGGAAGTAGTTTTGCGAAAAGGAGGAAGGAGGATTGGTTGAGCGCGTGGCAAAGGGGTTTCGCAGTGCGCACACAAAAGCGCATCGCAGCTGCTGTCACGGTGACGAGTGACACGCCATCTGCCTGCAACGTCGCCACGCCCACTTCCCCTACCACCGCACACTGCGTTCGCGTAGGCGTGACATACATTCTCTTGACACTCGGCGGACCACCGACAGAGTCGTCCTTCAAAAGTCCAGGGGAGGGAGGCGAGGACACTTGGTTCCCCCCGCCCCCACTTCCGATAAACTTTACGATATTTGATTCCGCAGAATGGTTGAGCGAGGGTTCGAACCCCGGTCGGTGGGTTTCCCTCACCCACTCTAGACAAATGTCGGTTCGGNCGCGTTGCCTGAAGTCAAGTTGCCAACTACTCACGAAACTTGGAAATATTCTCCAAAGTAGTTCTAATTAATTATTAATTCATTCTACTGATTTTTACTGTTGGGCAAAGACAATTATTTTATGATACTAAAACTTGGTGATAAATCTAGACTCTCGTTTGACTCCTTCTTTGACAAAGTTTGCATTGTCTTTAGTCACGTGATACGGCTGCCGTTTCCTTTACAGCAGCATTTTCCACATTTTTTTCGTGAATTATTATTATTATTATTACTATTATTATTATATATGCCCCATTAGGTATGAAAATCTTAACATCATTGCGTTCCTATTTCCATTTGCTTTGTTTATAGTAGTTTTTTGCTGTGTTGACGGTACTTTTGTCAGAATATCAATAAAATTTGAACCCGCGAAAGTTTCGTCGCATAAGCCCATAGTAATTTAAAGTCAAATAATTCAAATTTTTTCGCCGTAAGAGTAAGAAAATCCATCGCCACTGGTTCAAACTACCATTTAAAACATTCTGGTGCTACTTAAGCCTAATCGCTCTGACAGATATAAAAAACCTTATGTATAGAAGGATTCAGTGAATATTGTGATGAGAACCGTAAATGGAGCTTCATGCCAAGAAGAATAAAAACTAAATAACAAGGTATGGCACTGGTTCATACAAATTGTAATCATACAAGAGATAGTTTGTGTTATTTCCTCTTGTCTTATAGTGATGAAAATGTTGGTTGTGTTTCTTTCTTGGATCAATTGTAAATATTCAGAGATAGTTACGTGCACCTGTTATGCTTAGCTTAGCCCTGAAGAAACGTTGGCTCGTTTGCCGACTGTTTTATTTGTAGGACCAAGCTCCAAAGAATATTTATCTATTCTAATAAAAGTAAATTCTATGGAATGTCTGTGTTACGGAATTCAGATAAAGCAATCGCAGACATTTCTCAGGTCTAATCTCAAGCGTTATTGCAAGAAACTGAAAAGTAGGGTTAATGTTAATGAATTACAAGAGCAGAAAAACAATTGATATTACTATTGTGTTCGCCAGAGTGCAATTGCGTTTCGTCACAAATTGAATTCACATGCAATAATGACGCTATTCTGTTCTTTCTTCTTCGAACGCGCGGAAGGAAAACTACTTTGCGTCGTGTTATTAAATTGTATTTATTTACAGCAAATAGTTGCTTTTGTGATTACTATTAATATTTATTTAGATATAACTTGAATATGAAGAAGTCGGCAATTCGTGTTAGGCAGACATGTTGCATAATTTTCAGCAAAAAGATACATGACTCGGAGTATGTATTATATCGCAAGAATTCCGGAATGATTGGCGAATTACCGAAATGTTCCTCTCATCTGAAACCCGTACTCTGTTTTCGGACGTGAGTTCTGTGAGTGCAGTTACAGTTATCTTCCTCCCATTGTGGCCGCTCACCCCCGCAATTTCTGTTCGCCTTTCTCTTCCCCCACCCCCTTTCACGTTGCAGACCTCGTTCCGCAAAGGGCGTGTCCTTGGAAGGGCGAGTCCCGTTAAGCTCTCGCTTTCCTTTCGTCCTTGAGCGGTTGAGAAACTGTCGAGGGCACAGGGGGATGAGGGCTCGCGTCGTAACGAGGGACCAATAGTCGAATGCAGCGCCGTACGTAATGGTGACTTGGCATTGCGGTATTTGTAATGTCCAGCCCGTCCGTGGCGATGGTGGTAGCGTTCTTGCTCATCACCAAGTCGTCCGGGTTCAATTCCCGGTGGGGCCAGAAAAAACTCGTACCAGTACATATATAGCGATGACTACTGAAAAGCGAACCCTCTTTCCTCTATCCACCTCCTCCTCGCATCAATAACTCTTAACTATAACTAACAACTTCTACTACTATCCCCTTCTCGTGGGCCAAGCAGATGGTAAACCCAGCAAAGCGGCCCACCTACTAACAACCCATGGGGAAAGTCTGTTCTGAAGCCATCCTAGGATTAATTCCTAACTTATCTTTTGAAGATCATCTGTCAAGAACATTTGTAAGATAAGTTAGGATCTATACTTTGTGCTTACGGAATTAATCCATGGAATACAAGCTTAAGATAATATTGAATAGGTCTTTGCAGAATATCCTCAGTTTATCTGTGAAAGATATTCTATGATATTACTGACTTCGAACATTAAAGATAATCTCCAGAATGTGTGCAGTTAGTGTTGCTGACTTAGTCCTCATTATATCTTTAGAGGAATCTTCTCAGGATATCCTTATTTCGTCCGCGGAGGATATTCTGCGAACATTCATAGTTCATACAGTGAAGATTATCTCGAGATAGTCTGGTCCAGTTAGTCCGCAACATGTCCTCAGGTCGTACTTTTGACACAGTCCTCACTTCATCTTTTGAAGGTAGTCTCTTCGGGGTCACTTGAAGATAAACTAATTTTGTTCTCTTAGGATTTCCTGTGAGCATACGTTATTCATTATGAAGATAATATCTCGACGTTGTGAGAACAAGATAGTCCGTTACTAGCCCTCAGCTTGATCAGCAGTGGCTCAATATTGCTATTGAACTGGTGGGCGGGGGAAAGGAGCACATTTGTATTTTCGCGACGGTGCAAACGATCAAAGAACATCGCATTCTTTTCTTTCATAGATCGTATATTTCGATGTTTTCTTTCCTATAAAGTTGAACAATCAGAAACCTACGATCTAATTCAGTAGCATTAACGGAAGTTTCGTTTAAGTGTAGCCGTTATCCCTAAGTGGTGGGGACGCCACGTGACGATTGCAACAGCAATG
>NNCF01135621.1:35631-47187 GCA_002313205.1 Laupala kohalensis | reverse complement strand
TTTTTTGAATCCGCCTCTGCCTTAGGGCCCTTGATCGGAATTGATGGGATGGTCCCTTGCTTGCTTCCGGAGAGTAAATTAGTTTTTTTTCCTCCACGTGGTCATACGCAGTTTGTACTGTTTTTTGACAATAAATTTATTTATTTAAAGTTTCTACAAAGTACATAAAATTTCTGATATATCCATGATGCAAGTCTATTTTTTTTAAATAAATATTTCTTACGTAAGGTGTACTATATGTCACCGTCAACAATTATTGCAATTATTTCATTTAAATAACCAGCCAATTAAATTTTTTTTTTAGTTGAAATCGAAATAAACTCATGAAATTCTATCTATGCCAATTTAAAACATTTTAGTTATTTAATCCATTTTAAATCACTACTTAATCTAGTTAAAGTACACCAGTACTATAGTAAATTACCAGAAAACTGATTGGAGTAAGTTAGTTAAAACTGGAAACACAGAATAATATAATGTGTAACCCAATCTGCAGACCAATATAAGTCTTATCCTAATTCACGCGAAGTCCATATTGATGCTAGCTCCCATTTCTAACCAGAATAATTCGACTTTTCGTTCACCCAAGGAACGAATCGGTTTTTCGTTCATCAACATGGCCGCCGTTGTCAGAACCTGGTCAGAAATGTGTCTTCGCAACGTTGCGGTGAAGGGAATTGCACAATTCTGCGGAGACTTAATGAAGATGAAACAGGAAAGTTCTGTCTTCGTAGGAAGAGAAGAAGAGCTTCTTGGAAGCTCCTTCCCCTCCCGTCGTAATCTCCTTCACTTTCACGAAATCTTCCGAAAAGGGAAGCGAAAGTAACTGCTTCTTCGAAAACGATGTGTACACCGACAGACAACCCGGAGGCAATGACCGAATCCTCTGACAATGGAGACGGGTAAATGGAAAACATTCTCATTGCCACAAACATGTATTTATTGTAGTGTTTGTAAATGGGAATAGTAGCGTGCTATGCAAGCTTTTACATGGCGAGTTAGAAGATAGGAGATGTGTAAAGTGCTTTACACCCGAAATTAAACGTAGAATGACTCACCAGTAAGCAAACACGATAACCCGAGAGCCACCGGGCGCAACAAACATGTTTCTTCAAGAGAAACAAAAAACTGGAATAGCGCAAAAGTTAGCCAAAGCACTGGAAGGGATAATATTTTCTTTATTCTTGTTGTAATTGTTTCGTAACACAATATTATGAATTGTAATGATGAAAAAACATTATATTATTTGCATCTAGCAGTTAATAGTTCAGTACAAACAATTCTCGCTTGACGCAGAAACGTGGCGACCAAGCGCCAGAATTTCGTGATCACAACTCCCAAAAAGTGAAATATCTTTATGCGAAATCCGTGAAATGTAGATAAAAGTGAGCGTTGCAAAAAACTACGGAAAAATTACTACAAATCAGAGTAAACTTCTATCACTTTCGTTATCTAAAAGTTGATCTTTTTAAAAAAAATAAGTTTGACAATAAGAAAACTAGCAAGTATTGTCCAGAGTGAATATAAAACGTTTAGTGAGTAATAAATTTCCGTGGTAATGTCTCTTTCGAAAACTCCGTGAACTGTTCTTCAGTGTGGTCACCCCTAAGCCTTTGCTGCAAGACTTTCCTTGGAGCATATTCCTTCTGTTTGGGGAGCACAGAGGCATCAGCCTCTTTCTTCTGCGCGTTCCGGGTGATGCAAGTGTGTGCGACTTGGCGTTGAAGCAACGAGGGAAAAACGTTGGCATTGAAATTATTCGATATCCTTTAATTCTACTACTTATGTGGCATTTTCGCAGTTCATTTGGGCTCGGCGAATGGGGATGGATATATGATGCTTCGTCTTTGACTGGGGAATACTAGGGTGCCGGATGCCCTTACTGCCGCACATCTCCTGAAGCGGTGATTATGAATGAAATGGGGGTGAATGATTGTGAGTGAGTGTTGTGGTGGAATGACAGCCAGGGGAAACGGGAGAACCCCAAGGAAACCTGCCGCGAACACCGCTCCATCCACCACCTCGGGTTTGAACCGGCGTCCCCAGAGGTAGAAGGTGAGCGCGTTAGGCGAGCACTACGCCACGGGTCGCCATATCCTTTACTTCTGTTACACCATTTTTCGTTTTTGACCCTTAAGGTATTATGTACGTCATAGCGACTAGACTTAAGTACTCCCAAAAATGTTTTAAATGATAGTTTGAACCATTCTGCATCCAGTGGCGATGAATTTCGATACCCTTACGGATCAAAATTTTGAATTATTTGATTTTAAATTACTATGAGTTTATATTGAGAAACCTTCGCGGGCTCATGTTTAAAAAAAATTTTTTTTTGCTTCAGTACCGGCTTCATGTAGCGAAAAAATGCTACTAAAACTTAGCAAATGGAAATAGGAACGATGAAATGATGTTAAGATTTTCATACTTTGCTGGGCATTTTCAGGAATAATTCACCAAAAACTGTGGAAAATACTGTTGTAATGCTAATGGCAGCCGCATCACGTGACTAGACAATGAGATCCTTGTCAGAAAAGGAGTCAAACGACAGTCTAAATTAGTTCTCAAGTTTTAAAATGACAAAATAATTGATCTCACCCAATATAAAAAAAATCAGTAGAATGAATAAATAAGAACAACTTTGGTAAATATATCCAAATTTTGTGAATAGTCGGTTACTTGACTTGACACAACACGCATAGAACACCTCAACATAAAGGAGTTTAATGAGGAAAGGTGTTTGTAAACACTCATAGTGTTAACAGTTAAGGAAATGAATTGCTTGTAAATTAATTGCTGGTAAGTGGATAGTTGTGGAAAAAGGAATAGAAATGAGTAAATGTGTAAATTAGCGAGGAGAATTATATATATATTAAATATGATTGATCCAGTATATAAGTACAATGTATGTAAACATTATTGTAGATAGTTTCTTATCAATTTTTCACTTGTACTACATCAAATGACTATAAATATTGTAATTCTTGTAGTCCCGAGGAATACAATAAATTTGTCGAAAAGTCAGCTGTTAGAAAATGTGAATTAATTGAACAAGTTTGACCTCTCCTCGAGATCATCCTTGGTATAGTACTTCTGTAAATTTCAGCATAGTGTCAAATACTAAATCTGTTCTGCTAAACCGGTAAGGTTTTTGAATAAATTTAATAAATATTAAATTAACGGTAAAAAAATGCAATTACCAACTTCATCGTACCACGTATTTCTAAATGGGAAATGTAGCGTGTTATTGAATCTTATCTTCATGGGACGATAGGAGGTAGGAGTTGGGTGGTAGGACATAGTTAGTAGGTTTTTGCCAACAACATGGTCCACATAGAAGGGTTAGTAGTAGTTGTTAGTAATATAATAGTTGGTGATACTAGGAGTAGTAGGAAGTGGATAGAAGAAGGAGGGTTCGCTTTTAAATAGTCAGCTATATGAACAATATTCGTATTCCAGTGAAAAGCTACAAATTTATTCTGGCCCCGCTGGGGAGTGTCTCGATGTCGAACAGGTTAAACTAGTCCCTACGCTACCAACATGTATGACGACGCGGATAACAATAAAGCAATTTACTTTCGTACTCACAGTTATAATAATATTTACAGTTTTTTAAAATAAATTATTGATTATACTATTGATGTTACCCCGCGTTTCTCGGGATTTTGCTTAGACTAATCTTCTTTTACACAAGAGAAAATAAAGTCCATCTACATTGTGATATCCAAATACTTTTACTTGCTGGGTTTTTTTAATGTTCAGTATCCTAACTTTTCAACTTCATAATAATACAAATTTAATACAAAACTTGATTTACTCACTCCATCTCTCGGGAACCGCGCCGGTCGAATTTGCGCTTCCGTGACATGAGCCGGCTGCACCATTTCATTAAAATTCTTCTAAAATCTAAACTATTCGCCACAATTTCAAGACTTTTTTAAAAAATCTTTGTTAAATGCACTAAACAAATAATCCATTGATTTTGATGAAGGTTGAATTTTTACTTCTTATATTTCTCTCTTAAATTGAAGTATTTTAACTTTTCTATTTTTAATAACGCTTTATCGGTAATTCAAGTTTTGTTTTCATGTATACCAACCACAAATTTTCATGTTTCGATAGTTATATAGTTTATTTTGTTATATAATTGTTTGGATTGAGAGAAAATAACAATTTCTTATCTCGGACGAGTTTTGTTTTCCAATATTATTTAAATTTACAAATGTCGTCAGAAGTTTTATTGTCCAGAACCGCCTGAATAAAAATATGTCGATAATCAGGGAATATTAATCTTCACAAAGATAACAAAATTGATGTAAAAATAAAAATGATTGAATAAAATATTGAAATTTAATTTATTAAATTAGAAACAGTGGACCGAGTTCTACTATTTACGTTCTCCGTGCAATCAAGAAGAATGAATTACCTTGTTCGAAGTGATTTATAAAGAACTGCTTTAAATTATCTTAATAATATTTAAGTTATAATATTTTTGTTTACAATCAATTAGAATCAATCAAGATATAAAGTTTACGTGGCAAAAGAAACTGCCATGCAAATCTGGAGCAGTCACTATTAATGCAAACGTATGGAACTCAAGCGTGAAACCGATATCTTATAATCTATTGGCAACTTTTATTATACCATTTTAAAATGTTGCTAACTTGTTGCCTCGATATTAATATCATTCAAATGCGCATGATCGAATTTTCACTATTTTTGATACATCTCACAAAATAATTATCATATCTCAGCTTTCGTGAGGAAAACTTGTAAATTTCGATATCTTGAAACGGGTATGTGAGTTTTTTTTAATTATATTTTTACGTCTTCAAAGAGGCATAAATTATTTCATATTTTTATCGTTCGTGTTAACGGCAGGATGTGTTATTTTTTTCTGTATCTCATGATCTAAAAGTTCCACGAACATCAACTCGATTTTTGTATATAAATGTTGCTCAATTAATTATCCAAAATTTAATTTCCTAATTTTTTATCTTTTGATTTGTACTAGGAGAAATGGGATGGACTGGCGGTTATCATCAATTACTGAAACAGTTATAATTTTCTATCTACGTTGATTAAATTTAGAAATTTAAAATTTCAACGGAAAATATTTGTACTGCGTAGACTCACAAAAAAGGATTTTTATTTATTTTATTTATTTATATATTTATTTATTTTATGCCGTTTGGCGAGTTTCAGGCCATGAGGCCTGCTCTTCCACCTAATCGTTGGACTTGGGTGAGGTAATTGGGAAGGAGAGATGATGGGTTGCCAGGGAACTTATGGTACTGAACTGACATTCGTCTGGAGTAGGTGAGGGAAACCCCAGCTGAGAACCTCATCTAGTTCGACCGAGAAGGGTTTGAACACACGCTCTCCCGCTTAGCGAGATCGTGGAGGCGAACGCACTACCTACCACTGGACTACCGCTGTCAATTTTTCTAAATTAAGATTAGAAAGGGGCTATTTAGAGTGAAAAATGATTTTTCGTTGATTTGAGTTTACTCACTAGACTCTTATCATTGGACCTCATGGACTATTTGAGTAATCATCTCATCATGGTTTTTGTATGTCCTCTTCTGTGCAATATACGCTCAGTTCCTTTTCTTAAGCTAAGGACTCACACACGACCAGCATCGACAAAGAGTCATCACCAAACACTTGCAAACACATATTTCAAATGAAAGCTTTAAATTATCGCATTCAATGAAAGCATCGTCTCAATTATAATTTGTTCTCACTTAATTTTCTTAATAATCGAATTTCAATCATTAAAAAAAAGAAATTATTTAATCGAAAAGCGTGGAACACGCATTAAACATAGAATTCTTGTTTAGAAAAACCGGAGCTTTATTTATGCAGGTATTAATTTTATATATATATATATATATATATATATATATATATATATATATATATATATAATTAATACAAAAATTAATAGCCTAAACGCGCGTGGCATACTCGGTTAAAAAAGAACAGGTTATAATCATAATAAAAACTTCAATAAATATTATTTGAAGCTCATATAACTGTTATAATTGTATGCTTATTGCTCATATTATATCCCCACATATTTGCTTACATACAGACTTGATTGAATTCCAGTATAATTTCCTGAAGTTCCTTGTCGTTCGTATCGACCTGCTTTCTAACATCGAATATTTTACAATCCTTGTGGTGAAACGGCCACATCACCTTTGGAAGGTACTTTGCAACGATCGCCATGTGAATAACCTTATTTTTAGTGGTAGTAACAATACTTGACTGAAATATTCCTAGTAAATATCTTCGGCGAAAGGTTTGCAGTGCCTGGAATGTGCAGAGCAATCTTCTTCCCGGTCGCTCAAAATACACGTAAGCTCACGTTGAAAGTTGCGGCCACCGCCCTCGAAGGCTCGGCGCTTCTCCCTTCGCTGAATTGACGAGAGATAATAAACGCCTTTGGAATGCGGCACTGACAGCTAAACGAGGAAAACGGACNTGACGAGAGATAATAAACGCCTTTGGAATGCGGCACTGACAGCTAACACGAGGAAAACGGACCGACGGTACTTCAGTCCCGCGAATACGGTGTTAACGTGCTCGCTCATTGTCATACCTATTCCCGGCGGGGCTAGAAAAAACGTAGATTTCCACATCAAATTCCCAGTCCTAGTTCATACAGCTCTGATAACGCAACAGCAAACCCTCCTTCTTCTATCGACCACGGATTCTCTAATTCCTCTCTTTATTAAATACTCAACTCCCACCTCCTATCGCCCCATGCAGATAGGTTTCAAAAGTACGCTACAAATCCCAGTTACAAATACTACAATTAAATTTTTTTTTTTAATTGCATGGTTTAATACGTCCAGAATTTACGTATGTTATACCTTTTTCAGTATAATGTTCTTCTACATTAAATTATATTGTGTTCTAATAATATAATTGGATAAATTGTAGCCGCTACATCAATTTTTTGTTAAATAGATCGATTAAAAAAGCAAGCTCACAGTAATTTGAAGTCAAATAATTCAAACTATTACACAGTAAGGATGTGAAAATTCACCACCACTGGTTGGAGAACGGTTCAAACTATCATTTGGAACATTTTTGATAGTACTTCTACCTTCTCGCTCAGTCGGGTATAGTTCCTTTGTGCAGTAGAATGAAATCGCTAAAATATCTTAAATTGGCATAAATAAATAAAATTACATGTATTTATTGTGATTTCAACTTAAAAAACATAATTCACTGACCATTTAAATAAACTAATTGCAATAATTGTTTACGGTGAAATACATCACATCTTTCGGAGATAATACCCACTACTTATTTATTTTGATTTTAAAATCGGATATATATCAGAAATATAAAAAAAATTCCTATAGTGTCTATTACATCACATTCATCTATATGCCAACAGACTTTTTAATGAGGTATTTGCCTTGCTCCACTATGAGATGCTTAAATCACGAAACCGTCGGGTTCAGCAGACATGTTTGAACATGCTATTGTGTTTCAAATGACTCAAGCGAGTTCTAGAATATTGTTAATACTATACTATTAAATGATACAAATTAAATCATGCTTTTTTCTATGTTTCATATTATTTTGTTACCATACAACTAGAATAAAGAAAGTAATTACAATTCTTAGTCATTTGAATATCTTAAGAGTGCTAGTCTGACCTTAAAACGATTTAAATTTTACAGGTATTCTCGTATATCTGAGAAAGTATAGGTGAACCTAGTCCAAGAAAACCTTTCACTACTTTCCTAACAATAAAGAACAATAGTAAGACAAGTTTCACCACGAGAGTGAGATGTATTGACAACTACAGTTGGGACGGAGGGAACAGGCTACACTACAATTTCAATGAATTGGCTGTTACTGCAAACCAACATGACACGAAACGAGAAGCTTATATGTTTACTCTTGATATATTCATTCTTGGAGGTGTCATAATCTTACGATGTAATAAAAAAATCGCGAAAGATATTAACGAAGATTATAGTGCTTACGAAGTTGAATCTGGAATTAATTATTTACAGAACATACTACCCAGTGATGGGACTTTGTATGCAGCTGTTTTAGAATCCAATCCAAACTCTGTTTATTTGAAAGATAAAAGTAAAATGAATATTGAAGCAAACATTATCAGCAATTTTGTAGCTTGTGTTCAGATCTTGGGGAACAATGTTGTTATTATTTTTATTATTATTATTATTAAGTAAGCTTAATTGTTTTCATAATTGTATTATACCGAAATTATATATTATTTTCGGGAATAATGGTGATACTTATATCAAAAAATGGAAAACATTTGAAGTATTGTGTATAACCAGGTGATGGAACAAATCTACTTTTTCCTTAGTTAGTGAGCATCTTTGTAATTCACACTAAATAGTAGCAGCTTATTTTTATTTTGAGAATATTTGTGTCATATTTAATAATCATGAGATTTAGATAAAGCTGGAGATGAAATGCTAGCGTTGATCAAAATACAACCTTATCACAAGAAAGATTAACATCTTTCAGAAGTTAAAACGTTCTTTATCGGCCAAGAAGTATTCTCAAATAAAGTGTTCCATCACAAATATTTGTGAACTCACATAATGTATTTGTAAGCTCACAAGAATATTTAAAAAATAACTTTTGTTAACTCACATAATTATATAATAAATTGAAAAAGAAAATGTGTATTTTCCATTTATCTGTTCTCCCTGTTACCTCATCAAAATCAGTTTTTGTAATCTACGCCCTCATTCACCAACAATACATTTTCACGGACTGATAATATTTTCAGTATATATGAAAGCGATGAAGCGATGAAGTAATGACCAACATCCTTTCCTGTAATTCTTATTCAAAAGAATCATTCCATACACTTCTAATAAATACAAATTAAACTTGGCTCATTTTTGAGACATTTTTAAAAATTTTGTTTATTATTGCAATTACAAGTGTTTGGAAGACTACAGTCTATTTAATATGTAGATTACAGCCCATACATTTTAATAAAGTTTACGTAATTAATGTACTTAAAATTGTCTGTTTTGTTTTTTATTAATCAATCTATTTAATAAGAAAATTGATGTAGCAGCTAAAATTCACTCTCTTATATTATTAGAACAAAATGTAATTTAATATAGTGTAAAATTATACGGAAATTCTGGACGTATTACACATCTTGACTGTTTTTATTATCAATGTCGGAAATATATGTAGTTTTATTTTACGTTAATGCCCATTTGCAAACGAAGATTTTGAGCAAAGTTAATATCTGCAAATATATAGGGATGAATCTCCATACAAGAATATTTTGTGGAGGAGCTAAAAATAGATTTAGTTGACAAGTGAATGAATGTAATACGCATACCAATGCGATATATCACTGAAGATGTAAGATTAATTTTTGTACTCGAATCACAAAAGTTAACTCCAGCAAAAAGCGGATTCCCAGCTAGTTTCATTTTACATCGATATACCTCCTNAAAGTTAACTCCAGCAAAAAGCGGATTCCCAGCTAGTTTCATTTTACATCGATATACCTCCTTGCAGTCCCCTAAGCCATTAATGCTCTAATAATTAAATATAATTATTCCCACCACGTCCATTTTCTTATTTCTTCTTAAGATGTATCCAAAGATTTCAATACGTATTCCTTAATACGATGCCTTATATTGTTCTTTCCACAAATTGTTACTTTAATGTTGTGTAGCAGCTCTTTCAGGTCGCTGTCAGTGGTACATGCTCTAATCCATATTAATATACGAGTATAAATGCATAACGCGAAAGTGTGTTTGTCTTTTTGTTACTTGCCCACGTCTACAACACCGAACAAATCGTAATGAAATTTGGCATGGAGATAATTCAGATGTTCAAGACGAACATGGACTGTGTTACATTTAAAATATGTGAAAAGAATAATAGTATATGATTTTCACAATAAATGTCCAAGTCGGGGGAAAATGCCCTAAATTTACTTACGCTAAACGCTAAAGATATGTGAAGAGTGGCATTATTGTTATATATAAAGGGAAAAATAATATTGTGTTCATGATGGTTTTGTGTGTGTTAATGTTGTTAATATGGCGGTTGAAGTTGTGTGTTTCTTTAATTGCTGAAGAAGTAGTGTAATCACGGAACAGAGTATTGAGGAGTCACTAAGCCCTGATGAAGGTAGCATTCGCTATCGAAACGTCGGTATAGTCAATATATTTTGTGCCTAAACGCAAGGATTATTTATGTTGTAAGATTCCTACCCTCATATCATTATAATGGTGATAACCTTTAATGTACGTAAAAAATATAATACGTGACCCCGACGTGATTCGAACACGCAACCTTCTGATCTGGAGTCAGACGCGCTACCGTTGCGCCACGGAGTCATATACAGTTCATGTATTTAATTGTTTGGACACCACTGTTCATACCAGCGCGGGTTTTTCTCCTACCCTGGCCCCAGTTTCTCTGAAGTTTCCTTTCGGGTAGAGGTAGATTTTATATATAGGCTCTCTAGTTTCTGTCCTAGAGTTTGCAGTAATAATAATATTATTATTATTAATCTCTAATTTTTTATTTATCCTCATATTTACTATTAATTAACTATATTTTCGGAATAGTTTTAACGATTTGATAGTAGTAAAAATTTGTTAAGTACCTTTTTGTGTTCTATTAAATGATATAAAAATTATGCAACTATCTTTGTTCTCTTATTCCGTCACTGCCGTAGAATCCATGATCCCCTTCCAACTCTACCAACTCCTTAGTTATTTCCGGAGAGTAAATAAGTTTGTTGCCTACCACGTTGTCACGAAGTAGTTTTACTATATTTTTGACAGTAAATGTATTTCTTTTATTAATTTACTTCATGCAGCGACGAAATCTCCGTTTTATATTCCACGAATCACTCTGTGAGAGATAAAGACGGTAGTCAAATTATATCTACAGGTATTTTAGCTCTACGGTGGCTTAGGGGTTAGCATATTTGTTCACCACTCCGGATCCAATTCCCTGTTTGTCGGACTCTGTTTATGTTTCTCTCCTTTTCCTTCATAAATTACTTCTGACTAAAACCCCAATCTATCTGTTTTCATAGTTGAATATCTGTGAGGCGATACTGGGATTCATTTTTAAGACTAAATTAAAGATGTGATGATTTATTCTGAATAAATATTTTACTAGTAGACAACACCACATTTTCATTTATTATATCTCTATTCCTTTTTTTTCTAAATTCTATCCGGCGGACATAACTTAAATATTCGGTCTTCTTCCAAACTAGTTCTTTTAATTCCCGGACATAAAATTCTCTCTCTCTCTCTTTCTCTACCGAGGCGGTCAAACTGTGGAACAACAGTTCCTTGTTAATAACATAAGGAACATTTCAATGAAATGCTCGTTCTCCTCGTTGCATTAAGAGAAGGAGCACCGTGTGAACGAGTTATTCTTTCCCGTCTGATATCTGCCTCTTTTTCATTTATTTTTCTTATCGTATAGATAATGTCATACATATTTATTTAGCCTTAACTTCGCCTCCAAATAAAGATGCTTATTATTATTATT
>NNCF01135621.1:25021-35090 GCA_002313205.1 Laupala kohalensis | reverse complement strand
CCGTTTCTGGTGGAAAAATATTTTCTAAAGTTTTTGTTGAATTATTCTTTTAAGTTCCGCATAAGATATGATGATCTTAACGTTGCTGTTTTCAATCACTATTTTTCAGTTGGTTTCTTTCCTTATGAGAAACCGATATCAACTATAATTTTTCCCCGTAAAAAAAGGCATCGCCATTGGAATGATTAAAACTCTCGTTAAATAAATACATTTTTTTTGTCAAAAAACGAGTTACAAACTGCGTATGATCGCATGAAAGACGATAAAGTAATTTAAGTTTATAACATTTTCTGGGGGTTCTTAAACCATTGAATTTGTGTGCTCTAGATGTGTACGTGTAAAATGTAATCTTAATGCTCTTCAGATGTAATACTTTAAGTAGTCGGGAAATTATGTTTAATGTGTTTAAATTAATTTTTTCTTTAGTATTTCTGTATTATCCTAGTCTCTCTAACGGATATATCCAAACCCAACAGGTGGCGCAGGTGGTAGTGTTGTCGCTTATCAACAAGTCATCCCGGGTTCGATTCCCGGTGTAGCTTTTCACATTAATGTCCCAGTTCTTATAGCTGTGACTTCTGAAAAGTCAACCTTCCTTTCTCTTACTACTCCTAGTATCAATAATTCTAACTATTACTAAGTACTACTTCCAACCCCTCCACGTGGGCCAAGTTGGTAAACCCAGCTAAGCGGCCCACCTACTAACAATGAACTACAACCCACCTCCTACCTCCTATCGCTCCATGTAGATAAGCTTCAATAGCACTTAGCTACATTTCCCATTTACAAAATATTACTTTAAATAATCGAAGACTTTGTTTATTATGTTAAAATTAAAATAATTTTTCTGTATTTCTTTTCACTCACGCCAATTCTAGATATTGTATTGATTTATTCTCATACCTTTAGCAACAGAATTGCAATGAATAGTATACTCAAAGCTATGTAACTTAACTCAGAGACAATGTAACCAACAAAAAAAAACAGAACAGGAACGCGCCGAGGCTATAAGTTCATAATAAAGGATTAGCAGTAAATTAGTTAATGCCTCAACGTGGTCAAACGCAGTATGTAACTGCTGTAACTTAATTATTTACGTATTCCCAGTCTCACGAGCTTCGTGTTGGTTCACAGAGCAGCCTACGGTTCTACTTTGCCAACGCGCATAAGAGTAAATGATACGAGCCTCCCGTTATGTTGGCAGCACTTTCCGATTTCTTTATCTACCGCCAACATTAGCTATACATTCAATTCACTTGCACTTTTGGCGCTATTCTGACTTTTTTCTGCATCGAGCGTATGGAACAATATTACTTCTTTTAGTTTGGTGTGTTATTAACTTGTATTTTTATAACAAATTGTCGCTTTTGTGGCTACTATTAATATTTTATTCGTATATTACTTAAATTCCTAGAAGTGAACAATTCATTTTTGGCAGTCGTATTTAATTATTTTCAGTACAATTTCATGATTTTGAGTATGGGTGGGGTATGCAGTAGACGTTTTCCATTTGCAACAAATATCGTGAATTCACGTACTTTTTCCGTCCTAAAATAATCATTGAAACGCTCCCTTCCCTCAAATCATTTATTGATCTCCTGAATAATGTCAGTTGCAAAATCTCTTGCGTTTCTTATGACGACGCAACTCGGAGCAGTGACCGAGAAGAGGGGGATTAGAGAAGGGAATTTCGAGGAACGAAAGGGACACAGCGAAGAGGAGGAAAATGTCTTTAGTTTATTTCTGAAACCATTCAAATCGCTATTTCTTCAATAATATTCCTATCTAGCTTTGTCCACGTGAATTTTGTAATTTGTCTGCAACTTTACTCTTTCTCATGTTACTAACAATATCCAGTAAGAATGTTATCCATTAATATTTAATAGTATGGATGTGTGTCCTCAATCCCTGATTTTCATTGAAGTAATTGAGAAAGAGGTTCGAATTTCCAATGCGGTCGTTGTAGGTTAAGATTTTAGACTAATTAAATAAAGAAAATAGTGAATAAAAAATGTAGAGTCAAAAGATCGTGGATCACGTGGAAGACTATAAACTAATTAACATATTAAACATTTTCGGGGGGTACTCAAGCAATTGAACTTGTATACTCTAGATATGTATGAGTAAGATATACACTTAATGCTTAAACCTAGTAACTCTAACGGAAATAATAAGCTCAAATGGTCGGAGAAGTATGTATGTATGTATGTATCTCGTATCGGCCAGCTAAGGACCACGAATGGCGAGTGCCAGTAAGGTTCAGTTTTTGTGTGAATTTTCTCACCAGACACATCGTGAATTTTACCGAGATCGGAGGAACAGCGTCTAGATAGGATCCGAGTATTACAACTGCGGTTGTTAGCCGCTGAGGGTGAACTTTTCAAACATCACAGCTACTTAAACTCAGACATGCAAGTGAAAAGCTACAAATTTTATCTTGTCCCACCTGGGAATTGAACCCGGGATGACTTGGTGACGAGCGAACACGCTGACACCGTAGCCACGGAGGGGACAGAATGTTTATTCTGTTGAATTAAAATATTTTTTCTCTATCTATTTTTACTTACGCCAATTCTAGATATTTTAGTGATTTAATAAACTTTTCCCGTTATACCTTACGACAGAGAATTGCGATGCTTAGTACATGGGGTACACAGTACACGTATTCCATTTAATAGAAATATTAGGAATTCGCGTAATTTTCCTTTCAGAAAATAATCTATAAAAAGGTTCCCTTCTCTCAAACCATAACGGAAAGTCATTTATTGATCCCCTGAGTTATGTCAGTTACAAAATCTCTTGCGTCTCTCATGACGACGCAACTCAGGGCAGTGTCCGAGATGGGAGGGATTAGAGAAGGGCATTTCGAGGAACGAAAGAAACACAGGGAAGAGGAGGAAAATGTCTTTAGTTTATTTCTGAAACCATTCAAATTGCTAGTTCCTCCATTATATTCCTATCTAGCTTCGTCCACGTGAATTTTTTTAATTTGTCTGCAACTTTACTCTTTCTTACATTCCCAAAGATATCCACTGACAATTATATCCATTAATGTTTTGTAGTATGGGTGTGTATCCTCAGTCCTTTATAATTGAGAAAAGTTTTTTAGAAAACACTTATTTCCCATTACTGTCCCTTAGGGATGAATTTTCGTAAAATTACTTTTTCGCGGACATTTTTGATGATGTTTCGTGTCATCTCTTCCCAAATCATCACGAAACATTTTTGATGATGTTTCGTGTCATCTCTTCCCAAACCCCGTCCTCAAGGGAGTGATCCCCATCAGGAAATACGGACACTTTACTGTTTGGTTTAGTACAATAATATACAAAATATCACAAAAAAATATAATATAATGGTTAGACGAATAATATTATTAGGGGGTCATCTATACGGACACCTCCTACAAAGGTTTTATCGACGCAATAAAAAGTTGTCTCTGGTGTGTGACAAACTAACTACTTCAATTATCCGTCCTAGATGGCAATACATACTAGAAATCAGAGATATGATGCAAGGTACACAATGATCAATGTGCAACAGTTTCCCCTATTTGTAAAATATTTTTTAAATGGTTTTTCAGAACAAATTTGTTGGTATTCTGCTAATATTACGAAGAAAACCACATTATTATTTTATTTTAGGAGTTTCTTGTCTAAGAGAAAAAAGTTAAATCAGGTCCCTTGATCGGAACTGATGGGATGGTCCCTTGCTTACCTCCGGAGATACTGCCCTCCACGTGGTCAAACATCTAGTAACTTATTTTCTGACAATAAATCTAATTATTAAATACTAGCTGATTACCCGGCGTTTACTGGGATCTATGTTACACTCATCCTCTTTTACACAGAAAATAAAAAGATTCATCAATATTGCAAGACCAAACTACTTACTTACGGGTTTTTTTCAAGATACACAACATCATAATATTTCAAATTCATAATAATACGAATTTAATACAACACTTGACTGTATACGCTACAGAATCTCGCGGGAGATCTTCGCTTCCGAAGATGAGGCGACAGAAACCATTTCACGAAAATCTTGTAAAATCTGATCTATCAGTCGATATTTTACAATTTAAAGATGTTTTTGATTTTTGTTTATGAATCAAAACAGAAAAATCCAATTAATTTGATGATAATTAATTTTTTCCTTCTTCAATTATTGTCTTAAATTAAAGTATTTTAACACTTTAATAACATTTTATCGATAATTTAGGTTAATTATTGTAAATAGATATATAGTGTCGCAACGGTTTATTTAGAACAGTTTGAGACCAACAATATTGCCTTTCAGTTGTTCCCTATCCATAACCGTTTAGGCAGAATAAGCAAATTTAACTCTCTTTTTTACCCGATTTCATTGACATTTATTTGTCGAAAACCTTTTCTATCATTCTTATCACACGTTTAAAAAAAGTTAACCCATGTTCATCCTGGAAATCTAAACTATTTTTATCAAATTTCATGACGATCGGTTCAGTGTGATGACGTAGCAAACAGACCGCCGCACTTCAACGTTACGCATTTACATATTAGTATGGATGACTGTCCTTCCCGATTTCTCAGGTCAGTGTTACAATTTCGACAGCTATCAAAAAAGGATGTCAACACTACAGTTGAATGCAAAGAATGTGTCCCAAATTAATTTCCGGAATAACATTCTTATCAGAACCTGGATTTATTTCGGGAGTTTGTTGAGTACGAAATACATCAACCTAATAATCTACTTTTCGGAAAGTATATAAATGGAAAACCTTATCACCGAAAACACCAGTCTTTCCAGGAGATTTGGAGACTTCCGTTTCTTCAGAATTCAACAGCAAAAGGTATTTAATTTTTCTATATCATTTCATTGCATTAAATCTAGATATCCGAGGTTAAAAATTGGATTCGTAAAGATTTCAGTGAAATGTCGACTTTATACTGTCAATACCGACTACACATTTATGTCTTGTAATTTTATCGTTACCGAGCTCACACGGACCAGGTCAATCCGTGCGATTAAATCATCGGGAAAATTGAATGTAACTAATATTCTGTTAGGATAAACGCTTACTGTTATTTAGCAAGGCTATAGACATGAAAAACATGACATACTGCTCTTCCTCGTCTGCTTATTGTAATGTCTTCGTGGCATTTTTTCTCTTTCGGGAGACATTCCTTCCCCCACAAAAAAAAAGCGTTTATGATCATTTGTTCCTTTCATTCTGCTCTATCAACCCTCCACTTTTTTATAAAGAACCTCAAGGAGATTCCGTATATAAAATTCTCACACGGAAAAGATTTACACATCACGCAAACCTTGAAAGATACAAGTATTCATTCTGATATATTAGAAATTATATATACTACTTAACACTAGTGGTGAATCCAGGGTATTTAAGTAGTAGTGAGTGTTTACAACTGAGAGGGATTTGGAATAATGTGAATTTGGAATGTTTGATACAAAAACGATGCATATTAAAAGCAAATTATGCTTTTGTAAGATTATACTTTTACTAACTGATGCTAATATTAAACCCGAGTATTTTTACAAAGCACAGTAAATTTGTTTTCACTCACTTATTTCGAGTATCGGGGTTTGATCCAATATTCGTCTATGTTTATTACGATTTGAAAAGAGAAGAAAACATTTTTACAAATTAATAATTGGAACTCATTTTTTTAATTTGCACACACCACGAAACGTAGATTTTTTCCTTAATTTAAAAATTATCATACATATATCTTAATTGAAAATAGTTCTTTTGTTGTTTGAATGCGTTGTATAATGTATTACATACTAAAGAAAAACATGTCTTGCAGAATTAATTTATTAATTTAAAAAATGCTTCTTCGACCCCACTGGAGTTACCATCAGACTAAAAGCAATAAAAACTTTACAATCGAACATAATAATAATAATAATAATAACTTCATAACGAATGATTCGTTGACCTTTTTGTTATTTTCAAATGTTTAACAAATGTCTTGCATAAGACATTATCTTTTTTATTTAATATTTAATAACTGAAACGGAAAGAAAAGATTCCGTTTGGACGTAGGAAACTTTGTTTTCTACGAGATGGGAAGTAGAAAACCTAACGGGTTTCATTTATTTGTAATATTTAAATGATGTAGAAATTGACAACATATGTTTATTCCGGTCAGGTAATAACATCGAACGAGGGACTCCTGCTTTGATCGCAGGAGTTTTACCCACTACACCACCCGTTGCCCTTTCGTCGCAACTGTACGCAAATGCGGGAGTCCTGAGTTCTATTCTCGGCTCGTCGCCATTTTCACGGGGATAAATTTTACTGTAGAGATTGACTGTCTACACGACTAAAGAAAGTATTATTAAGAATTATATTTTGCAGGTATATATCTGAGAGATAAAGATGACTTCTGCGATGGAGAGCCGAGAAGAGAGAAATATGGGTGGACCTGCTGACAGAAAACCTTTCACTACTTTCTTAACGATAAAGAACAACACTCAATCAACTTTCACCACGAATATCAGATGGATTGACAGTTTCGATTGGGAAGGAGGAAACAGACCGGATAAAAATTTCCACAAGTTGACGGTTACTCCCAATAAACAAATTACGAAACAAGAAGATATCAATTCCAGAGCTAGAAGTAATATGTTCACTCTTGATTTGTTTTTCTCCCAGGGAAAGATAACTTTACGTTGTAATCAAAGAATTGCAAAAGATATTCACAAGGATTATCGCGGGTACCAAGTACCTTTCGGAATTTATTACATAGAAGGTATATCACCCAATGATGGGGCTCTGTATGCTGCAGTATTCGATTCTAATCCAAACTCTGTTTATTTGAGAGATAAGAAGAAAATAAATATAGAGGAAAATTCCACCAGTGACATTAGAGCTTCAGTTCAAGTATTGGGAAACAATGTTATTATTATTATTGCACCAAAATTTTAAGTTTTGTTGCTCTCGTACTTATATTATTCCCTAGATCATGTATATTTTTAGTGATGGTAACAAGTAGGTATAGTATATCAGTTATGTTCTGAGTATAACCAGGAGAGAGATCAGATATATAATAGCCTACTCTCAAATAGGGCGTATTCCAATATGGGGAATTATTCCACATAGGGAAACCCGAGGAAAACCCTATTCGGGAAAAAGCTTCATATCCCACCATTTTAATAAGAAACACTGAAATAATGAGAGAGTACTATAAGAATGGTTACAATGATTATTTGTTTTCAACATATTATTATATACACTATTTTATTAAATCGACAATTTTTCAGTCGAACTATTAAAACTGATCGACATGATATTTAACGTTTTATTTTGTTATTGATATTAATCAATAAATTTTTAATTTTGAAATGCAATTTTTAATTGTGTTGTAATTTATAAATATATTAACTTGACATTTATTTCAACCTTGCATTTTTAATAATTTTTAACACGATTGAAAAATGTTGTCATTATTTTATTATTTTGACAATATCAATTAATTCAAACCTGTTTAACAGTTACTTCGTTTTTATTTGCAAGAAATTGTCTTCCTCATGGTTCACTTTAATTCACTGAAAATATGATTATTTGAAACCCTACCATCAGCAAGGTCAGATGTATAGCGAAATATATCCGGATTATATGTCCAATATATGTATTATTTCATAATGTGTTTATTCAATGTGTAACAATATGAAATCTTTGTGTATGAATTGTAACCTCACATACAAATAAAATGATATATGACCTAATAGATTTGAATGTTTTCTCTTTATGTATTCCTATCGCTAAAGTACTTGTCGCATGAGAATGATGAGAATTTTCTTATTTCTCTCAATTTTAGTTGTTTAACAATGCACTGATGAGTAGCTAAAATTGCTGTATGTTCCATACCTTTTCTAGAAAGAAACAAGAATTGAGCAGTTCTCATATCGTACCAAGCGAATTTTGGCCCTCCGGTGGCTGAGGGCTTAGCATGCTAGCTCACCAAGTCACTCCGGGTTGAATTCCCGGCGGGGCCAGAAAAATATATGTGGCGTTTAACATTGTACAGCTATGACTATTAGAGAGCGAACCCATTTTCTTCTTTCCACCTCCTACTATAACTAACTCACCCTTACTATTGCTAACTACCCCTACTAACACCTCGGCATGAATCAAGTTGTTGGTAAACCTTGCAAACCGGGCCACCTCTAACAATAGCCCTACAGCCCATCTCTTATCTCCTATCGCCACGTGGAGATAAGCTTCAATAGCACTAAGCTACATTTACAAATACTACAATAACGAGAAGCTGAGCTCATTATATAATACGAATCAACCTGATTGATAAAAAATGAAGAACCTCTAAGATATTGTGCCATTTCAGGGATGCCGTCACAAACAATGACTAGTACTTACGATTGTACAGCTACTAGAGAAATGATGTATGTCGTTCATTGAACTTTTGTGCTGAGCAATATTTTTTTTAAATCAAGGATTAAGAACGAAACGTTTCTATATAATTTTCACGAATAGATTACTTTTACGTTTATGCATGAATCTTCTGAGAGCCGCCATACTGAAGATAAAAGTAACACTGTGACGTTGACTGCAGAATGAAAATAATTGTAGGGATGGTACGGAACAATATAAGGAACAAAATATCATTAAGATCCGTATGTCCGGATGAGATAAAAAGATACCACGGAAGTGTAAGTTGATAGAACAGGATAAAATATGATAGAATACAGTTCTCTCCTGATGGGAGCATATATAAAGAAAGCATATAGAAATCACATAACAGAAACAAAATAACAAATAAAATATTCATGGAACGTGAAATAAACATTACATATAAAATAAAAACAGAACATTGAATTGATGTAGATACATAAGAAAATATACGAGTAGGGAGGACATGTGAAATATATGGAAAACCAAAAATAATACAACTGTGGAATTCATTTTACTTAGTAAGTTGTTTGCTCCCTTTTCCTTTGAGTTTCCTTGAATTTAAAATGTTGTTGAGCCTCTTAGTGCTCCCACGGCACCTGCAGCAGTCGTTTCAGACCCTAATTGATCTGTTGAGAAACGAGTATTCCTCTGTCTCTCTATCGTCTCCTCCCCCTAATTTAAAAAAAAAGTAATATTTTCTATACAATCTAGATGGTTTTTCTAAAATCCCGCCACGCTGGTTCGCTTTTAAGTACACTGAAGGGACACCTCAGTCGCGCTCTTGTTCTACGAATTTGGAAAGGTTCTATTTTTAGGTAATTATTCGCTTTTATACAGAACAGATATCACTGGTTGATATAATATCCAAAATATTCCTCACGAACATACCGGTAGAGTTCATTATTATTGCCGACATTTCAGCCCTTCTTAGGATAGTCCCTCTCAAGAAATTAAAACTAAGAGATGTACCAGGTCATTACAATAAAGATTTGACTGATCGCACATAACCTCAATGTGTGTGTCCTAAGTCGCATACGTCGAAAATATTAATAAACGTGATTGGAATCTTCGTGAGGAATATTTGTTTGCGATATATTTAGCATTATTGTTCACGTGTATCGTAAGACAATCAGGTGTGTGAAGCGTGGAATGAAGAAATTGATGTACACTGAAGTGTTCAAAGTTCATCAACTACAAATTGTTCAAATTTCGAGCCATTAGCAGCGATTCGGGTCTCGCTCGGACGTCGCGAGGAATCGCGAGATTTATTAGAACAACCTCGTCAATTCGAGGCGTACGTCGCTGCTAACGGGTCAAAATTTGAACAATTTGTTGTTATTTGTTGTTGAACTATTTACCCACCTTTTTGTTTGGTGTTCTTACTCTGTCATGACGTCAGAGCCAAACGTGTGCACCTTAAGGTAGAACTAGCACAGGTAGACTTAATTCACTAATACATCTTAAATCAACCTAGAACAAGAGAGTAACATGAAATTATTGTGATTTCAACTTGGAAAAAAACATACGTCACTGGCCACTTAAATTAAATAATTGATGATGTTATATGTTACGTCTTTTGGAGGAAACACTCTCGAGAGAAAAAAAAACAACTTTTAGATCACCAAAATTATGGAAGTTTACTTTGATTTG
>NNCF01135621.1:11053-24993 GCA_002313205.1 Laupala kohalensis | reverse complement strand
TCTTCTCAGTGACCTGATTAACTTGGAGCGTTAGTCCTGTCTTGATGATTTTTTTATTCCATATAAATGAGCTCTCTCATCCTTCCACCTTTTTGTACGCGGAGTTCTGAAACATTTTGGTTACATGTACAGAGACCTAAAACCAAATCTGCTGATATACGCAGCCAATTTTCTGTAATGACTGCAGGCGACTCCAGACATTCATCATTCGACGAATCCTGAGTGACCGCTCGCCGAATAGCAAATAGTTTGGATGGGTTGCTTTCTCTGCGCCGCGTCACGAATACCGGTCGTGTCATGCTGGTGCTTCGCTTGGCGTTGCGGTGTTTGTGTAGCTTATTCGCTGTATTTGGCTAAATATTTGACGTGTTCACAAATATCACAAACATGGTCCGAACACGCAAACTACCCAATAATGCCCCCTATGTTTTCTTATACTAATTATGGACGGGATGTATTTGTTATAGTTCAAGAAATATTTATACTGTTTCGTTTTTCCATCCCTTATAAATGTTCCAGCTCTTATTAAAGAAATTGTAGAACATAAAATTCAAAATGTAGATTAAAGAACTAGAATATCAACAAATCTCGATCTCGTGCGCTCAACTGTGCGAAACACGACAAACCAAGTGTGGACGAAGGTTCACGCAAATATTTGCCTTATTTCAGTCCTTTGACGTGCGACTTGGAACCGACAAGAGGACGGTTATGAGTGTTCGCGTGTGTGTATTTGCCACAGTAGAGCAAATACATCGAATACAGACAAATAGCTCATCTACACTTGGCATTGTTGGCAAATACACAAATGCGCAACGCCAAGTGAAGTGCCGGCATCAGTCTTTAGGGCACATCCAAGGAAACCGAGAGATGGCGAGCATTGCTCGCCATTCGGGGTTCGCCGAATCACGAATGTCCGGAGCCGCCTTAACACAACAAATCACATACGTTTAGAACGCCACGACGCGACCTTTATCTGTGTAAGACGCGTCATTCCAAACAAATGATTTGCGTCTTGACGTAAGGAGAGTTTATCTTCTCCTGCAAATACACGGCGTGTAGTTATACTTAGTTCAATCCCAAAAGGACTATTTGCCGAGGAGCTCGAAATAGATCTTGGTAAGTTCGGTCTTCCCAAGCCAGATGAGGACAGTGTTGCATAATTGTGTCGAGTGAGGGATGCAACGTATGGCATGCAGAGCAAAAGGGAGCGTCTTAGAGCGAAGAAACAATATTGTAGCATTTTTATTTCACTACAGCAAACTAAACCCCAATAATTTACTTGCCTGATTAAAAATTATACTTTTATTGATGACTTTGCATTAGCTTTGACTTAGGGAGCCGATATTGTTTAAAAAATGTTCACACATGAACAAATAATGTATTCTTTCATTGCTAATTTGCAGCCTCCAAGATGAATTAATCTGTCTGCACGTAATATGTTTTTCAATAAAAATGATACTTTTTTAGCTTCGCATTTTTTAGCTTTATCGTTCTTCTGTCGGTATTTGCGCCTTTTTTTAAATTTTTATGGTGGTTGCTTCAATTTATATATGGTTTACCTTTATCGATTTAGTTTAATTAAGTTGACTAATATTGTCTCAACAATTAAATATCCCTGAAACACTTTCATCCTAAAGTTACATTCGCGTCGTAAATATACACCTTGGTCGCTTTGTTTATCTAGACTTTTATTCTTCTCTGCTAAGGTCGCTAATTCGAAGCAAGAAAACAGTCGGTTTTATGCTTTCGGTTAGTCTAATAAATACCCTAACTAATAAATAAACGCGTGACGCGATAGCGTTGAATCTGTCTGTCTGTTCGCTTCCTGATCACAACTAAAGCACTGAACCGATCGTAATGAAAATTACCAAAGAGATAGTTTACATGTCCTGAATGAACATAGGCTGACTCTTATTTCAAAAATGAGTGAAAAGAAAGATAGAAATGGTTTTTGACAATAAAATCGGGAAAAAAGAGATGTTTGCTTACACTGACTAAACGGTTAGAGACAGGTGACCACTGTGCACGACAATATTGTTTGCGTCCAAAGAGTTCTCCAAAAAAGTCTGTGACAGCATGGATAAAACGTTATTAAAAATAAAAGTGTTAAAATACTTCAATTTAAGAGAGTAATTTAAGAAGGAAAAAAATCTACCATTATTAAATGTAATGGATTATTTTCTTTGTGCATTTAACAAAGATAAAAAAACGACTTTAAATCATAAAATTTCGACGAATAGTTTAGATTTTCCGAGGCTTTTAATGAAATGATGTCGTCTCGTCACGAAGCAAAAATTCGACCGTCTCTTATGAGATGGTGCAGTGTACACAGTCACGTTTTGTATTTAATTTGTATTATAATGAATTAGGATGCAGTACATGTTTTTCAAAACCAGCGAGTAAAAGTATCTTGATCTTATAATACAGAAAGATTTTATTTTTTCCTGAATAAAAGAAGAGTATTCTGAAGAAACATCCCGAGCATCGCTGGGTTTCCTACGAGTTTATTTATAATTCAATAAAAAATCAGTTCTTTTATAGCAGCGCACTAAAACTAGATATACCCGCTAAAATAAGTGAAAATTAGTCATTTCGCTAATATCGTAGGAAGGAGGCCATTTTGCATTGATACGCCTCTGATGGTCTGATACGAAGCTCGGTTCGTCGGGACAAGGAGGAAAAGGACACTATGAGGTGACAGAAAATACAAAACTGATGGGAAGGAAAGACAGCGTTAAAAATTTTGAAACTTCCAGCAATGAAAGAGACGTCCAGTAAGAGGAGCGAGGCACAAATGAGGAATATTGTTAGGGTGTTTTTGTTTTTTGCGTTTCGGTCATAAAGAAAATGAAAACTCCTATTCACAACATACGGACTTCTTTATTTTGGCCTTCATATCAGGGCTAGTTAAATCTTGCATGTCTACTTCATTAGCTTCATTGCTTCAATGGCCCAAACGCAAAAAAAAACAAAAAAAACCCAACAATATTTCAATAAAAATGGTCGGAAATCATATTAATAGAATAAAAGAGAAAATTCCACGTAATGACCTAGTTAAAGATGTGGATTTAAAAACACACATAATTTAGTTTATTGTTCTCAACGTGGCCATACGCTGTTTGTACTGCTTTTTTGACAATAAATTTATTAATATTATTATAAAAAGTAGGGCAAATATTAAATTTTTGTAGAATCAAGGTTCGAAAAAAACCTTGATTCCAAATTACTGCAAATATTATTGATACCGAAAATATAGATTTTATTCGTCGCCCTTGATATTTATGGTAGTTATAAAAGAATTGTTCCGCATTATTCTCTTCTCTTCGCCACCGGTTATATTAGTAATTTAGGATATGATAATTATAAACAATTGTTCGGTCACAGTCGGCGATGTTAGGTTTGTTAGTTCCGGCGATTCCGTTTTAAGAAAATCTATTGTAAGTGTGAAGATGGAGGCGATGGTGGAAGTAGCAGCACTCGCGGAAGGATATTCGAAGAATGAGGTTAGGATTTCACCGTGATGTTAAATTGGTCCAAAAAGTAACATAAATAGGTACACCTGCCACTTCTACTGACGGTCATATGCCACCTCTTCTAGTACGAAAGAAACCTCCTCTTTCTTATTGCCGGTTCCGCGACCACAAAGGAAACCTGCGAAGTTGCCTCGTCCATTATGTTGCGGCCACTGGTCATCGCCATTAAGAAACAGTTGCCGCGCGTCTAGCGTCCGCCCACACAAAAGGGTTGCGAAGCGAGGGTTGCGAAGGGCCTGAAGGGTTGGAGGACGAGGGGCTGGACACTCGCTAATGATGCATGCCTTCAGGGAGAATTGTGGAGCCGTCGGGGTGGTTGTTTGCCTTCAGGCGTTCCTTCTCATCTCCCGACGGCGGCGATGGTTCATAGTGCACCGGTACACTGCACCTAGTATGGCGATTGATTTTTATTTTATTTAAGATATTATTAGAGCTCTACAAAGATAGGCATATGCAGTCGCCATTTTGTGTGCCTCTGTGATGCAATTAGTGTACATTTATGCTTGCAGAGAGTTGACTTGGATTATCATCATATTGTAAATATTATATCCCATTAGTAGGAAGCCAAACCCAACTCTGGAAAAAGTATGTAATTATTTTCCTATATTCCTGTTACGTCGCGACTTTCCATGTATACTGCACGAATAAATGCATTTCGCTCACAACATTCATGTCGTTGGGAAAAGAAACATCAATTAGAAGACATTCCTTACTCTCCTTATCCTTCAGAACAATGTCAGGTCCATTTGCATTGATTGTCCAGTCGGTATTCATCGGTTGACCCCAGAGCATGAGGACTTTCACATTGGAGGTCACAGAACTAGGTTCGTGTTCATACCAGTTTTCTGTCACGATGAAACTGAATGCTTTACATATGTGCCAATGTACATATCAACAAACTCTGTTATACCTCACCAAATACTCATTCTTACCCATAATGGGGTATCCTGAAACTAGATGGTCTATTCTTTTTAGCTTCTCTATATATAGTCGGTATAGACCATCTGTGTCCTGATGTAATTATTATTATTATTGATTTTTTTCTCAATAGAAACTGGAAAACATCCACCCACCCCATATATATTATTGGGACAGGGTTTTATCGAAACATAAAATAAATTTACCCTGACCTGTATGATAACATATTAATTAATTCAAAACTTTTCGGACTGTGTGACACGTTTGTAGGACGACAGTTTCTCGTGCGACCTTCATGATATACTTCTTTATTCCTAGTTCTTCCTAGGTCTTGTTGAACCTCTCCGATAAAATACCTTCGACAGATATCATTAAGGGGATAATTTCAACCTTGCCTAACTTCCATATATTCTTGATTTCAATTGCTAGGTCCTCGTATTTTCTTACTTTTCTGACTCAGTTGAATTAATGTTGTGAGTCAGTGAAACAGCAATATGGTGGCTGTTTTATTTTCCTTATCAATGTGAAGGATATCTGGGCGATTATAATCCACTATCTTGACTGTCAACAAAGGTCTATCTCAATAGAGGACGTGCTTCTGATCTTCAAGTAGTGCTGGAGGTTGGTATTTATAATATGGTGGTTTTACATCTCGTCTTAATAATTCGTAATCCACTGCAAACTTTCGATGGATTAGCTTGGCCACTTGGTTATATCTATGTAAGTAAGCATTTTCTGCGAGAGATAAGCAAACAGCCATTACGTGTTCAATGGATCCACCGCACAGAAACATCGAGCTTGAGGATATGTTTCTTATAATTTCTAGTTCTCTTCACTATCTTAAATTGCCATCATAAACCCTTCTGTTTCAGAGTAAAGTTTTCCATCCTTCATCCATAGTTGGGATGCAGTTCTATATTTTAGCAGCTTCCAATAATTTTGGCAATTTTTCAAGTAGTGCCATTTCTTCTAATTTCTTCTTTCGTTTTATTTTGTATTCGTTATTATTATTATTGTTATTATTTCCGTGGTGCATGTATTTAATCTGTAAATAATAATTCGTGAAAGATCCCTGGCCACAGCCTTCGTGAAAAGCGATATTGTAATAGATGGTCATTTCGTCGTATTCTGCTCTCGCCCAGCTGCCCTGTCCCTTTTCATCAGTAGCACCCTTTGATGCAGCCTCTCGATGGTCACCCTTTCTGCAAGTGGTGCATTCGGCTGCAACAGACCTCCACTGACACGTGCACGACGCGCGTCCCATTCGCGACACACTCCGACTCCAAAGTTGCTTCACTTCNATATGGGGTGGGTGGATGTTTTCCAGTTTCTATTGAGAAAAAAATCAATAATAATAATAATTACATCAGGACACAGATGGTCTATATTTTACGATATTTTATGGACGTACAAAGTGTAGTTACCTCACATTGCATTAGAAAGAAAGAAAGAAAGAAGTTTTATTACCATGAAACACAATACTTATGTAATACATCTCAATAAAACACAGTAAAGTTAAAGACATAAAAAAAACATTTTTCTGTTCCAAAATTATTATAAATAGGCCTAAATAATATAGTGAAATTAGCTTTACACTAAAATTGTGTTTGTGATACATGACTAGGTACCTCCGAGCAAAATGCTGTATTGAGGTTACCTTGTCATATTTTGTAAATACAGAAAGATAGAATCAGTTGCAGAAAACAAAGCAATAAAATTATTAAGATAAAAGAACAACTTTGTACATAAAGAAGATTTATTTTTATATTAAATACACTTCAGTGCTTTCTTCTTCTTGAAAACTTAACTATATGTGATAGATACGTATCAAAATGCATAATATGTTCTGAGAGGAGATGAAAAAAACGAATTATTTAAAACAAAAAAAGTTATATTTCATCAAAAATAAATGCAAATAACCATTCTTTCAAATCTTTTGAAAATTTTACTATCGTGTTCGCAGTATTAATGTGACAAGAAAGTTAATTGAAAAAAATATATCTTAAATGCTTTACAAGAAATTAAGATACTGTATCCGCGTTGACTGAAGTTATGTTGTCAACTATTCACGAAACTTGGAAATATTCACCAATGATGTCCCTATTAATTAATAACTCATTCTACTGATTTCCGGAATAAATAAACAATGTTGTTAGACTCTTCCTTTGACAAGGATCACATTGTCTTCAGTCACGTGATGCGGCTGCCATTTCCGTTAGAGCAGTATTTTCCACAGTTTTTGGAGAATTATTCTTGTAAAATTGTAAAAAATACTAATGGCATTGCGTTCCTATTTCCGTTTGCTAAGTTATGGGTCTTTTCCACTATGTTAAACCTGCACTTTTTCCAGAATATAGAAAAAGCATAAACCCGTGAAAGTTTCTTCACATAAGCCCGTAGTAATTTAAAGTCAAATAATTCAAAATTTTGCGCCATAAGGGCATAAAAATTCATCGCCACTGGGTAGGGAATGGTTGAAACTATTATTTGGAACATTTTTCGGGGGTACTTAAACCTAGTCACTCAGACGGATATAATCCCTTAATACATTGCCAAAAATGCCTCGAGGTCAATATTGTTTTGCGAATGCCATATGATTATTCCAAGTTGTGAAGAAACTTGCAATAGTAAGATTTCGCTGAACACAATAGAAATATTTCCTTTTCTCCATTCAATCCATTGGACGGGAGGACAGTTGCATCTTGGTTTGGCACAACAGCGTAGCCACTGCCACCCTCCACACAAAGGGGTTAGGAAGCTGTGGTCAGCGAATGGACAGAACGGGAGGAGACCAGGAGGGTGGCCTTGAGTCACTTGCGTGGTGGGGGGTGGACGTGGGGGGCGGCAAAGGGCCAGAGGCGGTGACAGGAAATGACGTTCGAATAGCTCCCTTTTCCTGTGAGCTCACGTAGGGAGTTTTTCGCCAAAGTATTGGAAGTTTCTACCTGCCACGAGAAGAAATCATAGTCAACATTCATTACAAAAGTTGTAGTTTCTAGTTCTATATTTCTTTTCAAGTATGTATTTACATGACCTATTTGTTACATACCAAAAGTTTTTTTTTCTCAGTGTATACGTTATTCTGTAAGATAAGATTCGTTAAATTAAATTCGGAAAATAATATTTTAATAATCACGATTTTTGTCTCTAATATAATTAAACCTAATATTTTTTCTCGTGCCAAAAGATTCAGTTCAATCCCTTCAAGAAGTGTTTGGGTAACCTGTAGGGTACATATCGCTCAGAAAGATACCTTCGCAGAAAGATACCTTTTCGCTCTTTTCCTACGAAAGAAAACTCGGTTCGGGTCATATATGCAACCCGCCGAAGTGTCTCTTTATTTACATGTACTATATCAGGTTTCTTCATATGATTAGTTGTGTGAATCCTTTCCCGAAGATTGGGAAGGTAATTCTTGTAAACCACGAGACACATAAGTACAATGCAAAGTCTCACATTGTTGAGAAGGGAAAGACATCATTATAAAACGAACTATGTTCCGATATCCAGATGTACATCCAGTATTTACGTTCATACAGAATAGGGTGGTTCTTAAATATAATTTTTTTGAGATTTGGGTTAGGTACCTTCCCATTTTCTTTATGTCGTTAAATAAGGCTTCCATAAAAACTTCAGAATTTAGAAATATATTTTGAAGGTGGCTTCAAGCTTTAAAATGTTTTAAATTTAACAAACTCTAAAGCTTGGCAGTGATTACAAAAATATCTTTCTAAATTCTGAAACTTTATTGAAGTCTGTTTTAAGACATGAAACCAAATGGGAGGGTTACTCAAATTTTAAAAATTGATTTTTTCAGAACCATAGTAATACACATTTTTAAATGAATTTTCCCATGTCGGGAGATCTAAAACATTAACTTTTATCCTACATCAGAACCGAATTTTCGATTACCTTAAGTATTTCATTGACACGAGATTATAAATAAATAAATTAATAAATTTATTGTCAAAAAAGCAGTATAAACTGCGGATGACCACGTGGAGGACAATAAACTAATTTACTCTCCGGAAGCAAGCAAGGGACCATCCCTTCGATTCCGATCAAGGGCCCGAAGGCAGATGCGGATTCAAAAATTTCTGCAAAAATTCCAAGATATGATAAAAAGTTAGATACGAGTTATAATACTAATAGAATATCAACATGTGTGTAATTTAACACAAAAGATTTATTTTACATGTACAAACTATAGATTATTCTGAGTATAGTGTTTAAAAATAATACGAATTGAAATAACACTAAATTCACGATTTATTGTTACAATAAACACGCCCCTAGACAAAGCCTAGAGAACCAGTATAAGAAATCCGCCTCTAACCGAAGGAAAACCGGAGCCATGATGGGGCTACAGAATTAATGTACACAACCGTGCCAAAGTTGAGTACACTNCATAAAACTAAATTAATATGAGCCATACGGCAACACAATCGTGCAAGAAAATAGTTTTTGAAATTGATATAAGTTATTTAAAAAATACTACAGCAATGGCGTGATAAAGTACAAGACGGATTTAACTTTTATTAAAATCAGTAAATTCTTTACAGTGTAGAAGCACTGGTGCAGGAGGTAGTTTTTAACCGCGGATTCGAAGAAATTCAATTTCATAATACCTCTTATATTTTTGGGCAGGGAATTATATAANAATTATAGAGAACGATTCCCGAATGATATGGTTCTTTTTGGCAAAGAGCGGTTGACACTTTAGGCCGATGAATATTATTCCTATTGCGAGTATTGTGTTCGTGAACGAGACTGTTTCGTATAAAGCAAGTTGTAGTAAAGAGTAGTTGCTGAACACGAAGGAAAAAAACATTCTGTATGAAAATATGAATGTTTCACTGTTGTGTAGGAAGTCTACGTTATGTATATGGCAGATTGAACTTTCCCGTACACGTTCTAGTTGTAGGCAAGTTTCAGTCGGTTTCATATTTAGCATTAACAATATAAACGGGACAACAGAACAATAATGGAAAGTACCCGATATTATGCAATGTAGCACAACTTCAGATAGAATAGATAGAATTAAACCACTAAAGTATCAGAAATCGGCAAAAGAATAAACAGAGTAACGTGTATTTATTGTGATTTCAACTACAAAAACATTCCTCACCGGCCATTTAAATGCTATAATTGATATTCTAATTGAGGTTGAAATACATTGCATCTAATGGAGAAAATGTTTATTTTCAAAATGAGACTTTTAAATCACGAAAGTGATGGAAGTTTACTTCGATTTGTAATAAATTTTCCGTTGTATTTTTTTACATCACTTTAATCTATAGTTCACTGGACATTTGAAAAAATTATTTAATTTTTTTATGGTGAGATGCATAAATTAGAAAACAGTTGATCTCGGCAGCCATATTTTTACCAGCTTTTGTGCATTTCAAACGAGTCAAGCGAGTTCGATGATATTGTTTTTTACTATATTATTAACCGATAGATAGAAATTAAATCATTTTTTCATCATTATTATTAAAATTATATATAAGAATTAGAATAAAATTGTAGAAAACAATTATACATCTCGGGGATTTGACTAACTNTTAAAACATGAAAAGGTACAAAATCGCCACAAATCGTTTAATCATTTAAAGAACGATGTTTCATTTGGGTAATTTGCTTGCCCTGTACTTCATCCCCTTACGGAGAAAAAGAACTAAAATTTTCTGGGATATTTACGTATTACGCAACATTAGCGCAGGTGTATACATTATCTCTGTAGGCCCAGGTGGTCATAGGCATTTTGCAACTGCTTTTCTGACAATAGAGTCTATTAATTGTATTATTATTATTATTATTATTATTATTATTATTATTATTATGTATATGATAATGACACTGTGTATTGGTCTCGCGCTAATAAAACTGCTTCGCATCCCTGTACGAGAAACGGCGTGTGGCCCATCGCAACGGGACTTGCCACCATCGTGGGTGAAGGACGGCTAAGGGAGGGTGCGTGACGACTCAATAGGCCGCCAAGTGGTCAGCACTGGTCAGATGTAGGTCACAGCTGCCGTCGAAAGCGCGGGAGTGAGTAACCACCTGCCTGAGAGTTCTGGGACCAACACAACCATCACCTCCACCGCAGCCTCATCGGTGACTCAGAGCTTAGCACGCTTGCTCGCCACTGAATCACTCCGGGTTCAATTCCCGGCGGGGCCAGAGAAAACCTGTAGCTTTCATCTCAACGTCCCAGTTCCTATGTAGCTGTCACTATTGAAAAGTGAACCCTCCTTCTTCTACTCAACTACAGTATCACTTAACTCTTACTATTACTAACATCTCGTGGGTTAAGTTCTTGGTTAACCCAGCTTACCTTACCATTCACCCCTTCGTCCTATCGCCCCATGTAGGTAAGGTTCAATAGTACGCTACAGTTCCCGTATACAAACACTACCAATTTAAAAACAGAAAAATTACTAGTCAAAAATACTAGAAATTGATTCCTCAAATGCAAAAGTGCAAAACATGCAGTATCGGAGCCCTGGTTATAAGAAACGGGGTTTCGAACAACGGAGTTCCATCAGTGTGCACCATAGCTAAAAATATATAACATAGACTCAGCTGTCTTGTGCACCTGTTGTCCGAAGGGGAAAATGAAGTTAGGTGCCTCAGTCTCTCCCGCACATCAGTTTAGGTGAAGGAATTCGATTCCCCTCTCTGACAGCTGACTGCTGCGCATAAGTCATTGCGAATAAATACCTTACCCCTTCCTAACGGATGTGTGAGAGAGAGGGTGATACCAAATAGTATCATCTGTCTCATGTTACCACAGAGACTGCAGAGTCCATTTCACATTTAAGTCTATGGTGTGCACCTTAGTCGAGCCTCTTTGTCCCCTGGTATCAGCGGTTGCAGTAACCTAGCAACGCGTCTACGCTGTTTGTTAATCACACAAAGATCGCATTTCGAACAAATTTCAGTCACGTACTCTTGAGTTCTCGCTAAACGCAACGAAGACACTGTTAACCCGGTCACTATCTGACGCTACACAAAGGATGTTTGAGTCAATACATTCGCAAATACATCGTACAGTTCATTGTTATTAGCAATACTCTGCTCAGATCTTGTTTCAATATGAAATCAAACAGAATTTGAACAATAAGTTCGTATCTGTTTCCCACGATTCTGCAACTAGTGTCACAAGACAGGAAATATGGTGTCAGAACGATCTTGTTGACTGACCCTTGATGAGAGATCCTCGCGGTGGGGGAAGCTATCCGTCGTGACAGACTAGTTTTATACAGCAAACTCCCGATTATCGGTGTCTCGTAGAATTATCAACGATGGCATCTGATATGAAAATAGTTTTTTCTAACCTTATCTCTTTAAAGTGGTTCTACCGTGAAATGTTAGAAAAGTTATTCGAAAGTTAAATTGTCTCCATTCTTTCCATTTAACTCCTTTGTTTTTTTTAATTTCTCTCCATTTGTTTTATGCAACTTTTAATGCTTTTAACGTTAAAACTTGAGTTAAAATAAAACGTTTGTAGTTTAAAACTACACAAAATTCGTTTCCTGTTCTAACAAATGTTTCTTTCCAGAGGTCCATCTGAATAAGTTAACCGTTAAACCAATATTAACAAACACACATACGTCACATCTGATATTTTTGTAATCTGCTAAACATATGATAAAGTAACGCGCAAAGTCTGAAACTCTTGGTGGTCAATGCTCTCAGCTGACCTTCTCCTTTCATTCACAAGTTACTTTACGTTAAAAAAACACACTTCCAATGAATGGGATCGATTGGAAGGAGGGTAAGGAGGAAATTGACCCCCTTGAACTTTCTTGGGAAAAATCTATATTGTTTCAGCAGCCGTCAAGTATTATGTTCGTCAAAGCGACTAGGCTTAAGTACCCCCAAGAAATGTTTCAAATGCTAATAAGAACCATTCTCTATCCAGTGACGATGAATTTAGGACATTAGAACAGTAAGGAGTAATATATGTAATACACAATGAAAAATTTCGTAACTCACGAAAGGAGACTTTTTAGGCACTTTTCGACCCTCTTTTATGGGTCCTTTATCCTCTTCTTCTTTTACTTTTCTCGTTTATAAGAGATACGATTTTTCGCTTCCAAGGCGTCAAGTGATTGCACAATGTCATTAAAATATTGTAAAATATAAAGTATTAGTCGAAACGTTACGATTTAAAGAAGTTTTGTTAAATGCACAAAACAAATAGTCCATTAAATTTAATAATGATTGATTTCTTCCTCTTAAATTGAAGTATTTTAACTTCTATTTTTAATAACGTTTTATAGATTTTTTTTTTTTTTTTGTAGAACTCTTTGAGTCAAGCAGAGATCTAGTGTAGCGTACTCGCTTCCGCGATCCCATTGGCTGCGCGGTGGAGCGTGGGTTCACACCCTGCTCGGGGTATCCCTCACCTACTCCAGACAAATGTCGGTTCGGTACCGTACGTTCCCTGGCAATCCAACATCTCACCTTCCCAATTCCTTCCAACGGTTAGGTGGAAGAGCAGACCTCATGGCCTGAACCTCCTTTTGCCAAAAGGCAAAAAATAAAATAAAATAAAAGCAATATTGCCATTCATAGTTATCACCTATTTTATCTAACCGTTTAGGCAGCGTAAACAAATATAACTCTTTATTCGCGACTCCATCGACATTTATTGTCAAAGAACTTTTCTAATGTATCACACATTTAAAAAATTAAAGTTGGCCTATGTTCATCTTGGACATCTCAACCATCTCCTTTGCCAAATTTCATGACAATCGGTTCAGTGGTTTAGTCGTGATCAAGTAGCAAACAGACAGACCGTCTTTCGCATTACGCATTGATATATTGGTGTGGATAGCGGTTCGAGCCAAAAGACCGTTTCATCCAACTAACCGTGATTTGGGTGAGGAAATTGGGAAGGCGAGAAGTTGGGTTGTCGGGGCACTAATGGTACTCAACCGCAAAATTTGTCTGGCGTATGTGAGGGAAACCCCAGCTGAAAACCTCACCTCGTCCGGAAAGAGCGAGATTCGAATCTACGCTCTACCACTCAGAGTATTGGTTAATAGAATCTATCAGTTAAAATAGTGTGGTACAAACAATATTCAGACACTCGTTCGACCCGTTCGAAATGCATAAGAGGACGTACAAACATGGCGCCCGAGCGCAACGGTTTCCTGATTTGTGCATCTCGCCTCGGAATAAGTCGATTTTTTTCTCAAATATACGGTGACCTAGAGATAAAAGTGATGTAAACAATACTACGAAAAATTTACTACAAATATAAGTAAACTCCCATAAAAATTGGTCTTTCTTGGTTTCGTCCATAAGACACCATGTATTACACCATCAATTATAATTCCAATTATGTCAAACATAGAAATCTCCTAGATTGCGGTGAACCTCACCGCCAGGTTACAGATTAATCATGTTACGTCGAATGAAAATGGGAGACGGGACGGGATTCGAACCCGGGACCTTGAGCTTTACGCGCTCATGCGC
>NNCF01135618.1:42512-71398 GCA_002313205.1 Laupala kohalensis | reverse complement strand
AAGGCGACACACTCCCTGCTCCATACCGGGTGACTGCCTGTGCAATTAATGCACTTTGCAGGCCCTGGGCATGAGACGCCGGGTTTGTGTGCCTCCTTTCCGCACTTTCCACAGATATCACGTCCCTTACACGATGTTGTCGTGTGTCCAAACCTCTGACACTTGAAACAACGCAGAGGATTCGGAATAAAGGAACGGACCGGCAGGTTCAGCCATCCAGCCTTCAGATCCTTTGGTAGTTTAGGACAGTCAAAAGTCACGATGTAGGAACTGGTCTTCTCCAGAACACCATTTACCTTCCTGATGATCTGACTGACCTCAACTACATGGTCAGCCTTCCATTCTGCAACATGATCGTTTGTTGCCATTTCCATAATGTCCTTGCAACTTACGACCCCCTTGCTGCGATTAAGTGCAGCTTGGAGTTCGCACTTTATAGAGAACTCGCCAAGCTTAGTACAATCAAGAAGTTTTAACGCTTGCTTGCTTGTGTTTGTCTCAAGCAGCATTGTACCGTTTCTTAACCTTTTAATGGTCTTCAGTGAACCAACGAGACCTTGTAAACCTTTATAAATATAGAACGGGGACACTTTTTCAAGTGTCCCGTCTATACGGTTCATAATGAAAAAACATTCTCGTAAGGAATGCTCTTTAACTGTTCCTTCTTTTCTGAAGTGGGAGGGCTGCTAACCCTCGGCCGCTTCGAAGACCCTTAGGCGTGGTACTTACCATGCGGCTCGCCCACTCCGCAAGGCAGGGGAAAACAAGAATCTTTCATTTTGTCCCACGAGTTCGGAGGAAATAAATGTCCGGTGACGTGGAGCCCCCGCATCACGCCACTAAGCCTTGCTCAACTGAGGTGCGGCAGTTGCCCCAGAGGTTGTCCGCTAGTGAGTGTTTGTCATCAACACCCATTCACCTCATCGGCGCGTAACACACCTTGAGGTTGAGGGTTTTTTTATAGAGGTTTAATCCTTCCTCGCGACCCGGCCAACGAAGGCAAGATCTCCGCCCTTCAAGACATGCAACTTTCCACCATCGCGCCAATGGTGGTCGCTGAAGCATGTCCAAAGCCTACGGTGTCCGAGGACTGGTGGCGCAATACCAGTCCCCAGCTCGGAACCGTGGGTTTGCCAAGCCCATACTCACTCGAAACTGAGCTTCCTGCGGGGGAAAGAAGAAAGAAGAGAAGAAAAAGAAAGAGAAGAAGGGGAAAATGAAAGATATCCTAGCTCTAATAGCGTCGGGATCGAAAGAAACAAGAGGTGACCAAGGGAGGTCAGTATAGATAAAGGAAGGAGCATGGTACAAGCAAGTGGAAGTAGTGCCAGACTCAGCTCGGGGCCTCGTGTTCGCCAAACACGTACTTACTAGATGTAAGCCCCCTGGGGGGGTAAAAATAGTAATTAATAATAATTAAGCTAGTAGTTAATAATAGTAAGAGTTAGTAATACTACGAGAAGGTGAATATATTCTGCGTAGTTCGTTGAGCCCATCATGACCTATTGGTCCTCAATTTCATTGTTACCTTTTCAATCTCCAATCTATTAGCATAGCTACTCACTGAGAAGGAGAAGGTCGGACCGAGGGTTGGCCCCGGGCGAGGCGTAGTAGAGTGCCTACAAACACCGACGCAGTGAGTAAAACTTGCCAGGATTCTCAACGAATCGACCTCCTTCCTTCGTCGCAAGGTATGATCCGTTACCCAGGAGTCTGAGATTGGCTACAGGGACCTTGGGTACTTGCGAAGCCGGAAGTCTGATGGATAGAAGAAGGAAGATTCATTTTCCAATTGTCACAGCTATATGAACTAAGACATAGAAGTGAAAGCTACAAATATTTTCTGTCCCCACCGGCAATTGAACCCAGAGTAACTCAGTGGCAAGTAAGCATGCTAGTCCTGAGCTACCATAGGGGTAGATGAAGACTTTACCCGATATCATATTCGATTTAGTAGAACAATCTTAGCCGTTTCCCAAGAGACGTATTTGGGGAATGACAGTTGGCCTAATAAGAGCCGCCTGATTCATATGATACTATTGAAGAATGCTCCGTACAAGTGTTGAAGTCATCAGAGAACGCGGATGTACTTATCGTGTCACAAATACGAACAGTTTTGACGGCATTGTTATAGTCAGTAAGGATGATGATGTGCTCCTTGTGCTGCCATGGTTTCCTAGTTCTGCCAAAAATAATATATGTCTTCTCAAGTCAGGAAGAAGTGACTGAGGTGATTCTTACTTATCTATCCATTAAGCCACGGAATAACAAAACTGTGTGCCCTCATTGAAAAAAACCCGCCTTGAAGAAAGCCAATTTTGTGTTTCTCTTAGCTAATGTACCTACAGAGCTGGAGAGAAGATTTTTCATGTCATTGAGTGGAACTGGTGCAGTCGCATTTCAAGGGATCAACGAGCCGAGATATCATCTTTACGTCAAGACAAGTTTATTTTACCGATATTTCCCCCAACATTCGATGCAATCACAGCTTCATAACGTACCTCCAAATTCCTTGCTGTCTGGGGAACAGCTTGGACCCATTTGAGTGGGATTGGAAAAGAGACAGCCTTGGTTTCCCCTCCATTCAAATGAAAAATGAACCCCAATCTTTGCTCCTAATGGTATTATTCACCATCAAAAAGGGTGTACCGTTGCTTGCTCTTGCCAAAAGTCAGGACTAAAGTGCACCGACGTCTGCAAAAACTGCTCGGGCACTTTATGCTCCAAGAGCTCCACGGATGTCACCGAGGCGGGCGATGTAGATGTGGAAGATGAAGACAAGTCAACGTGGAACGTCAAGGATTTTAAGAAGCTAGAGCCACAACCTGGACATTCAAGGCGATAAAAATGTTTATATTAAAGATATATAAATGTAATTATTTTAACTTTTCAAATGTTTGATTTTTTATAAAAATAACAACTACTATTTTCAATATTTTCTATTATTTTCCGGAAGACCTCCAAACGGTTTATTTACATAAAAGTATATCCGTATTTTAATACTTCTACGATACAGGTATATGGCTATTCATCATAAAAAAATATAACGGGCACCATAAACGATCACAAATATGTCTAAATGTGTAATAGCCTTCGGAACAGTAAAAGAAGAAATAAAAAAGCCATATTGACGAAACTTTAATGAATTTGGAAATGGATGTTGTCTGGCGACGAGAAGCGAACAGGGTGGCCAGCTGGCTTTAGGAATGTAAATGGGGGCGGTCCGGTGTCAAGGGAAGGAGCCCTCGGAGATGACACGATGGAAATATACTGGTTAGGAAAACATTTTCAGTCGAGGTTTAAAACATAAAATAAAATTTAAGTGTTATTGCGAAGGTCTGGGTTTGGAATTGGAATAGAAATTTCTTAAGTGAAAGATGCGAAATTAGCTGTCCTCAATAATTGAAGTGTTTGGAAAAATGATAAACAATTCTTGAAGGGATGAAAAGATAGGTTTACTTCATCGGTTCGAAGGGACGCGTTGAGATACGGGCGTACCATAGCCACTTTGAGAGGTGACGTTAATGTGTCACAAGGCAAATTATGAATTTTGGGGGAGCCATCTGGCTAATGTCCACGAGAACGACACAGTGATACTTTGTTTCGTAGAACTAAGAAGAAGGGCAAGATAGACCTTGTATAAATAACATTCGGATTGAACCCAATTAGAAATTTCATGCCAGCAAGCAATATTCGGCAACGTAGCGGTGCGAGGAAATGACTACTCAAAAGACTTTTGGGGGCTCATAGTGGAAAGAGGTGTGGGTGAGATCTACCAGACTTTTCAAAACAGACTGGCATCTTCTGAACGCTGCTCATAAAACTTTATGATCTAAGTTAAACATAATGTCACAGCTAATGGGAATTTCTGGAGACAGATTTTCGGAACTCGTGAAAGAAAAAAGCAGGAGCATTAACAAATACTGCTATTGGCTGAGAACTGACCTACGTCACTTCGTGAATAACCTATCGGAGAAACCTCACATGCAACAGAAATCAATAGCCATTGGAGGACAAAAATCATGACGTCAGAAAAAAGTGGAGTTAATTTCTAAGTTTTTGGGACTCCGGTGAGGAAGACTAGTATAAAAGAACGAACGCCACAGGAACATGCTCTTATGATTATTGTTCAGATGCTTAAGCTTATTCTTATTCAGATGTTTAGCTGATGAGTATTCGTATTCTTATTCTGATGTTCGGCTTATGTTTTCGCTTGATCAAAGTTCGGTCTCGTTTGTTAATGACGAGTTCAGATACTCTGATTGTTGAAATATCAGACTTAACTTTCGTGAGCGAGGAACTTGTTTTTTGGAACATGAACAATTCACGATTTTGTTGACTTGTTGTTCGGTATTATGTGTCATTAAGAGCACTTCACGTATTGATCATTCGACTTGAGTTGATTACAACTTTAATGAACTTCGAAATTTTGAACCTACGCAGTTGATCAGTTTTAAGATTCGGCAGCCGGCGTGCTACGAGCACCTTCGATTAGAATTGGAACAAGCAACACTTCATCGATTATGAACTTTGATAAATGTCATCAAGTGCGGTGTCTTCCTCAATGGGATCGGAAGGAGATAGTCATGGCTTCCGGTATGCTGCGCGGGTGGTCGCCTGCCTCTAACTCTGATGAATGGGAGAACTCCGAAGGCATGGTGTAACCATGAATGGTATGGTCTGAGGAGGGGCGTACTGGCTTTTCACCACTTCATTTGGCTAATGATGGTCTACCTTGAAGTATTATAATTAAGGTAAATACTGACTGGTTACATTCAGTATTTCGTTTACTATTCGCTGCGAGAATAATCAGTGAATTGAACTCTATGTTTTGGGTTATTGGTCATAGACTCCTGTGGCAATCAAGAACATTGACAGGGTCATGGAAGATAAACATAGATTGTTGAAAAATCATACTCTCAATTGTGTAACTTAATTGATCGTTGACTGGAACAATTGTGTAGCCAGTATTATAATTGTTTTAAAAGAGAGTATTCTATCATTATGTATGGTAATTGTGATTTTGGTGGAACATTTAAAAGGGTATATGTTGTGGGAAGAGTTTGCGTGTGAAATGTTAGCGAGTAAGAATAATGTATAATTTTGATAGAATAAATAATTAAGATCAATTTTACACAGTGTTGTGTTTCCTTCTCGAAGAACGAGGTATATTTTACGATCTATTAAATGGGCCGAACCTATATGCCCTAGTTGTTTACCGAACAGGGGAAGCTGACTTCAATGAGCGAGGTAAATGCTAATGAGCGATTGCTTGGACACCCCCCTTTTTAATAAGTAATGTTATAGTATCTAATTTGAACAAGAGTTTCGCACAAACACAATATATGCGCAGAGGTCTCTTCCATGCCGCATCTCCTGTACATTGTATCCTGACTGATCCCCATGATTTGTAGATGTTTCCGTAGAGTGTTGTGACCTGTTAAAAGTCCTACAACTTTCCTGGTACGTCTCCTACTTAAGTTTACTAACGCCTTCTTATATTCTTGATTTTTTCTTTGTTTCAATGCTGTTTTGGTCTATGATAGTAATCCTCTCAAAACTATATTTTGTAGCTTCCAGGTGGTGAGTTGTTGCTGGTGTGTCCAGTTGACAATCTCCAACCTCACCCTTCGTGGAGATACTCCAAAGAAGGGTTCTGGGTCCACAAATGTCAACAGGCTTATAAACATGCACGAAATTTCAGTCAATTCCGACAACGGGAACCGGTTTAAAAGTTACTTGCAGAATTTCAACTAAACAAACAAACATGTGAAGTTAAAATAAAAATGAAATGATATTTTAGAGTAGCAAAATATAATTTAATCGGGCAAATTTAAGGAAAATACGTGAAGGAATTATATAAGGGGGCTATTTTAACCAATGATAAGTATGGAAGCACAATATGGATACTCCAAATACATCAGTGTCACTATATAAGTGCGCTCGCTAGTGTATATGATTGGGGTACATAAGCACAGTATCAGTAGTGGTACACTAAAGCTTACAACGTCTCGAGTACGTTACAACGCCTCTGTTTGTGTATGATAATGTTAGTCGTACACTAGTGAGGGAGGTTATAATGGATTCTGATCTGGATTTGAGGTTATGTTGATATCTGAGAGTATATATGAGATACTTGTTGGTTGTGTGCCATATGAGCACGTTCTGGTGTACTCAGAACAGTTTACTTGTGTACCCTTGTCACAAGACCGCCCAAGAAAGCTTTGGTGGGTACGGGATAGTTCGGATTAGTTGGTAGAGCTGACTAGGGGATTCCCTTCTTGGAGATGACATTTACGTTTTCGCGTAGTGAAACCACATCAAACTTAATACAAGAGAATATTTAATGAATTGCTTGACTGATTAAGATGAAAACATAATAATATTTAATGAGTTATTTGAATCATTAAAATGAATACATAAAAAGGTTTAATATACTAAGTGGTGTCATCACTTGAATAATAAAAAGCTTGAACATACTACGTTGCTTAATTTCGTGTTTTCCAAGGAGTCTCCCTGTCACATGGAACATCGAGAGTTCGAAGCTACGATACGTAAACAAATATCCTAGCTCGAAGCATTGCTATCTCCGAGCTATATACAAGTTTGTCCCAAGGGCTCGAACCGACGGTCAACAGATGCTATGGCTTGCATGCTTACGTATGACGACTCATACCGAAGGGCAACACGACTGGCACGTACTGAGGTCTATCCCTTCGAATTGCGCGTATTTATAAGGATCTTGTCTAGGCATGGCGCCCCGATGGTGGGGGGACTAATCAAAGGTCTTTGGAATTATCCATACGCATCTTGCGACGCACTTGTATGTAGAGGGAAGGGTAAATTCAGTCTCGAAACGTCTATGCAACTCGCGCTGACACGTGGCCAAGCCACAATTTCCAGGACATGGCCTTTCCCGTCAAACGGCGGAGGATATCCGTGATGAGGCACCCAGGCTGGGCCGACGGATTAACTAATAACGTTGACACCCCCCCCACAAGAAAAAACAGCGTGGCGGGCGACCGTGTAAAAGGATTAAGAAACTGCCTGTCGTGAACACTGATAATGTAGACTAATCCCTATCGCGCGAGAGATGTAGAAAACGAATAAACGATTTTGCATAGAGGCTACATAAGAAGCTATTACGTAAAAACTGTTATTAAAAATAATAAAGAGAAGCTATTACATTAAAATGTCACTATGTGACACGCTTACATGAAACACTAGCATGTAACGTATACACTAGGAAGCAGGTAAGTCATGAAAAAACTCGCTAGTATTGAGGAAAAGGGAATTAATACTAAGCGATCATGACGAAATAAATAAAGAAAAAGGTACAATAGGGGAAATTACAAAATTGTTAGTTAATGCTTGGCAGACACGATGGACAAAGTCAACAAAAGAGAGTTTGCGGTTTAAAAATATCCCTGATGTAATATTCCTTCGTACAAATAGATACTAGTTTGAACAACAATAATTACGAAAGAATTTTTATATGTGAATGAAAGTTTAAGTGAATAAATGAGGAGAAAAGGATGTCATGAAATTGAAGTAGGCGTGCCCGGATCAAGAATGGAACCATATTTTGTGGGACAGTATGCTGTATGGAAGTGAAAGAGGAGAGTACATAAAGAAATTTTCTTTCATCTCTTCAACGTATAGAAATGAAAAGAACATGATACAAAATGAAGTATTTGAAGATTGCGGAGTATGTGGAAGAAGTGAGAAAGTCACGAAATTGCATGAAAGAATATTCATGATTTGAAAAAAGAATACTAGTTGGACATAAACGTACATTGGGTCACGAAAAATTGCATTTATTAAAACTGATTTTTTGACAAATTAATTATAAAGGAGGCCTCACGACATTAAGCGCAAAATATGTTAAAGTTCAATAATAATAATAAATTTATTGTCAAAAAACAGTACAAACTGCGTATGACCACGTGAAGGAAAATAAACTAATTTAATAATAATTGGAGATAAGTATACCTTCAGACTCAGTTCAACAAATGTGTACTGATAAATATGTCTTTCAGGCGTTTCCAAGTCGTCAATTAATGTGACAGATTCGCCGAATGTCCGAACAAGCATATGCATTTTTTTTACATTATAAATCTCAATCTATTAGTGAATGGGAAGTAAAGTAGTGTATTGCATGCTTCAACTAGAACAGCGCTCGGGAAAACAAGCAACTTCGATGGTACTACATGTGAGTGCAACCTGACTCAGACAGAGAAATCACGTCACGTGTTATGTATCACGTGATGTTCACAACACTACCCCTTCCTTCCTGGGGATCACACGGTAGCAACAGAGAGATCTTTGAAGTTTTTGATTGGTTGGAAATTTTATATAGTAGACTTCTCACAATATGATCCTCACAATACTGTCATTGGCGGTTTATAACAAAGGAAAGTTTTGACTGGAAGTTGAAATATGAAACTTCTTAAGAGGTTCTGTGGTTGGCTCGAATGGAACATCCCCAAGAATTTACTCGAGAACAGAAGTATGATCAAATTACGTGATTCACCCACGGTCGGGCAAGCGACCGGAAATTTCTTTCTTTCCACCTTTCTTGTTCCTGATCTCCAATTGAGCAGACGAGAAGAAAAATTGTCTTCGCTTCCAAGCAATTAGCGTCGTTAATTTCAAAGTCATTCGTGGGACGATTTAGAAGGTATATTATTATACTTTGGATGAATTCTTTTTCGCATTTATGTTCATGTATATTAAACTGATTACTTTAAATGTGTGATGAAAAGCGTTGCATGGTTGTACAGTTGTGATGTACAGTGACTTCATTGAAGCCAAGTTCTAAAAACGCAAAATTTGAAAGCGTAGGAAATATTTTGAATCAATATAAATTAACAATGAATTAGTTTTTCCCATAATTTTAAAAAATTAAAACTTAAAATTGCATGTTATTGCGACGGTCGCATTGCAAAATCAACTTTCTCCAATATGGCGGCCGTTCCTTTTCATACCGAGTTAAACCCAATATATTAGCAATCTTTGTAGTATTCAAATTTAATGCGACGAATTGCACTAGGTAATGTAATCAGTAATTCTATTAAAAGGAATATTGTGAATTAAATGATAATTAATCAACAACATTGAAAAACATACATCCCCTCTCATCTTGCATTAGCTTCCGAAGTCTCCAAAAAATAAGATCCATACTTGTAATTTTCCAGCTCTTTTACTATCCCTCTATTTGTTTTACTTTTCAGGAATATGTTTGTTAAGCCCATTCCATTTTGTAAACTCATACTTTATATCAATTATATATTTATAAATCATCCTTCATTTCATTTAACATGGGTATACATTGTTTCTGGTCTCAATAAATTTGTTTTGTCAAGAATATAAACCTAATTTGTGCACCATATTTATGCCTTAATGATTAAATGAGGGAATATAATTCAACAAAGAATAAATTCACCTTTGCCTTCTGCCAACATAAAATCATCTATTCGAAACAACTACTCAATTTCATAACCTTCCTTTCATCCTCAGAATAAAAAAAGTATCCCACTACCATGTCACATGCATTAATATTCATTTCTTTTTAATTCTCATATTATTAAGAGTTTATACACTGTCACTTTTCATTGTTTGAGATTGAGGGAGTGATGTGGTACGAGTGACTTAAAAAAAGAAAAATGGAGTGAAGGGCAGTTATGGATAGTTAGTACGTATGAAATATTGGTGGCAAAGGGATACAAGTAAATGTTTTTGATATGCTAGAAGGGACAGACTTGAGAGTTTTAAGGAATTTATCAAAATGATTCAACTTTAAAGTGAGTTTTCACAAAATGATGGAATTGTCACTTCTCACCCCCTCAATTAAAATTTTAGAACATTAAAATGAACAACCTGTCTATACCAGTAATTAAGTACAACAATAATAGAAATTAATTTAAAAAAATAAAACAACTACAAAACATAAGTTTACATTTGTATTACACTACGGTGTTCATTATTTTAAATTACCATTAAATGCAACCCAAGTTATACTTCATTACATTGTTGTACAGAAAGTAATAGTAAAATGTGTTTACAATTTAAGCTCATGAATTATTAAACAGAATGTCTAATATAATATCTGAAGATAAATTGTTAGCTCACTCTGAAACTAAACTAATAGTATGTAAAAAACAAATGTAAGTTTTTTTCATGCAATAAATGTATGTTTTTATATAGTATCAATGAGAAACTCAGAAATATTTGACAATATCAGTAGCAGGTAAGTATTCACTTCTTTTAGAATGGCATGCTTGTTTTTTCTTTTCAGATTTTGAGCAAATTTGCTGCATAACTATTTGTGAATGCTTAACTGAGTAGAGTTTGATAAAATTTTAGGCAAGTAGATATTAGCTTCAGTGGACAGACAAATTATTTCTGTAATTTGATCGATCTTTTTTGATTTGACTTTATACTGTGTTTTCTTTAAAAACAGTAATTGTAGGCATCAAACAATAACAACTGTTATTACACAGAATTCAGCTATTGATTAATGCCTACAGAGCACAGAAAACATATTTATAATGCAATGCTTTTTATAATGCGAGTTTAAAAGTGTGTGGTAATTTTTATCGTTCGCTTATCGTATTCACTTTTTTTATTATGTGTATACTATGCTTTTGTCTTGGGAGTTGTCTTGTTATTCTTGTGAAAAGTTGATTGACACTTGTATGCAAAATGAAGATTATAACTGAATATTAAATAGTTTCTAGTACCTTTGGATAGTTGCAGTTTGTTTTAAACTTGTTTAATAGTAAGTTAGAGACATGTGCTACATGGGGCTTCTCTGTGTCTACTAATAAGTAATTCATCCAGTGTGAGCATTATTTATACGTGTATGACTAGTAAACAAAATGGTTGGTAAATAATGATGATATAACTTTCTAACAAAACATCACAATATCAAATCAAGGTAATAAAACAGCAAGCACTACATCTTTTGATGCAATTCTAGAGCTGTTTTTATTGTAGTATTTGTAAATGAGAAATGTAGTGTTCTATTGAAGCTTATCTTCATGGGACGATGGGAGGTGGGTGGTGGGTGGTTGGGATAGTTAGTAGGTGGGTCGGTTACCTGGGTTTACCAACAACTTGGCCCACGTTGAGGTGTTAGTAGGAGTAATTAGTAATAGAAGGAGTTGGTGATACTAGAAGAAGTAGTAGGAGGAAACTACAAAGAGGGTTCACTTATCAATCATCAAAGCCTTAAAGAGCCTCTAGGGATGAAATCCATCAGCGAATTTAATGGGAACAAACCCCTTGCAAACAAAGTGGGTCAATGAAATACAACAAAACTGAAAACAAAGGGTCATAGAGTTATCACCAAAAAAAATTCTAACTACCGAACTTCTTCCAGAAAGTTGCTTTAATCTGAGGACAGTGGCNTCATAGAGTTATCACCAAAAAAAATTCTAACTACCGAACTTCTTCCAGAAAGTTGCTTTAATCTGAGGACAGTGGCAAATCCGGGGGGTGGGGGGTGAAACCAAGAATTTGACTTGATTTTGTAAAATACATAAAGGAGCGCGTTCAACTCATTAAATATTTTTTTCCATTTGATTTACAATATCTACAATATCTAGAACCCTGTACCTAGTCCACATCACCGGAATTTCCATTTCTTGTCCTTTCCATTACATTTCATCCCGCATGGTANTGTATAAGAGACAGGTACAGGATTTTTACATGCACGCAATGTTATTGTATATAGAAGTGCTTTTCAAAAGAACCACACAAATGCAAGTACAAGACTGAAAACAAAAAAAAAATTACCATATTACCACTGCCATAAATGTATTTTATTTCCACTTTTACATATGTACTTATTCAGATTAAAATTAAATCCTTCAACATTTCACTATATCAGGTTTTCCTTTGGGTAGAGGTGGATTTCTTATACAGGTTCTCTAGGCTTTGTCTAGGGGCATGTTTATTGTAATAACAAATTGTTATTTCAATTCTTAAACACTATACTCAGAATAATCTATAGTTCGATAATAATTTGTACATGTAATTTTTTGCATTAAATTACAAACATATTGACATTCTTTAGTGTTATAACTCGCAGCTAAGTTTTTATCTTATCGAGGAATTTTTGCTGAAATTTTTGAATCCGCCTCTGCCTTAGGGTCCTTGATCGGAATTGATGGGATGGTCCCTAGCTTGCTTTCAGAGAGTAAATTAGTTTGTTGTCCTCCACATGGTCATACGCAGTTTGTACTGTTTTTTTACAATAAATTTATTATTATTATTACCATATTTAGATAGTGATATTTAACAAGTGCAGTATATCCTCATTGAAGTGGGCAAATAGGGGCTAAAAGTTGTCTGTTTCATTGAAAGTCCAGTCTATAATAAATCATCCCCATGTGCAATGCAGCATGGTGTACATCAGTGAAAGTACAGTACTCAGCTATAACAAGTGTTCATTATACATCAATTAAAACACAGTCATCTACTTAGGAAGAAATGAAAAAAAGAAGAGAGAGAAAAAAAAAAGGATTCATATACGACACATTTATTCTTAGAACTAAAAGATCCCGGTATATGTTGATTGCTTACATTAATTGGTTTGAAAATATAATTTTTGTTCTGTGTTTGTTGCAGCTTACTTCTTCAGTTAATTATTTTAAAATGGAGGTGTCACAAATGTTTGTAATGTGCAAACACAATGCCAGATAAACATAATCATCCTTTATTATTATTATTTAATATATTTCTTTACTTTTAGCTATAAGCAATGTACATTATAATGAGGTTCTACAGTATTTTGGAAATAATTCTTCAGCTAGCAACCGCCCTAAAACACTCACCTGCAATTATAAGATGAAAGTAGTTGCAACCAAGTCTGAAAAGTGCATTAGCTCTAATATTTTCATTCACATTGTCTCTTGCATGCCAGCCTTAAGAGAACCTTGTCATTCAGTATCCAGTAATTATATATATATATGTTTCAGATTTGTTTAAAAATGATCTCTCTGGCTCGAACTGGCAAGTTCTTGATGCGTCGTCGCACAATCTTCACTGTCCTCGGCTATTTTGCACTGGTAAGTACTTATTTATACCTTCCCCAATGTGCAAGGTTTTCTAAAAATTAAGAATAAATTTATGGGGCATAGGAGTCAACCACTTAAGTCTTTAAAATGTTTTAAGTCAAATATTAGAATGAAGCTTAGAATCTCAAACATTATAATACATTAAATACATAATTTTCACAGGCAAACTAAAATTTATTTTGTTTTGTAAGAAACTGAATACTGAATGTTATTTTCCTTTAAAAATATCTATTCCACAATGATATTTCCCAATCTGATTGTTAAAAAGAGAACTTTGTAATTTCTTATTATTCACTTGCACTAAACTTTCAACAGGTTGAAAATCCCCATCAATCATTTCTTTATTCAAACTCTTTAATTCTTCTTGTTTTCTTATCACATTCTTCATTTATCTATTCACACAAATCTTTTAGTGAAGGCTCTAATTCACCATTTGAGGAAAAGGACCAGAATTTTGTATGAATTTAAATGTAATTGGAGAGAAACATTTATTGAACAAATAAAGAAACCTACATTAAATAATAGTCTCCTGCAAGATTTATTATAGTATTTATTATAGATTTATTATACACATACTACAAACAGCGCAGTTGATTATATCTGATATTCTATTAAAGAAAGTAAAAATTAAAATGTAGTAAAATTTTCCCTTTGTATTTGCTACATTAACAGTGGGGGTGTCACACAAAGTACCAAATGAAAAAAAAAAAGGAAAATGCCTGATGATGACAGCCGTGCTGACGATAAAATAAGTAAATTGGTTACCATGGCAAAAGTGGAGATTTCAAATTATATTTACAAATGGTAACAACATCTTACTTCCTTCATATTCTATATGTGTTCTAATAAGCAGGAAACAATTTCTATTCTTTTTTTAGTGGGGTGCTTGTCATGATATTTGTTTGGGGTGCAGAAATGATAAATTCACCATAGTCTCAAGCCCTTCAATCGGAATTGATGGGATAGTTTGAAGCGGGCATCAGGAGATTATATAGTTTAATGTCCTCCAAATGGTCATGAACAGTTTGTAACTGCTTTTTTTAACAATACATTATATTTGTATACATTTATTCACCATAGGAATGAAACAATTTTATATTTTAATGTTTCTTACAGTAACTTTAACAAGTTGTTACAAAAATGATGCCCTTAAAGGGACCTCTTGGTGTTAAAAGTCCTGGGCCTTGAGAGCTCTTAATGGATTTCAAGGATGACCCTGTACATGGGTCCTTGCTAAACAGTGTGTTCAACTCTTCAACCCCTTCCATTGGCCATTTCAAGCAACGTTAAGGGGATATCAGATTGGGATGGCTAAATGAAACTTTTATTCATTCTTAAAGATACAACTTCTGAAAAAATTCACCCTGTCAACAGAAATTTTGCAACTCGTGTAACACAAAACATAGTGTTACATAAAATACAATAAAAATATAAAAATGACATTTATATATTTCATTCTGTTAATACACATCAGGAAAGTATTTTATATATTTAAAATTTTCTTGTTCTCTCTTCTTTTTTTCTTTTTAGTTTGTAAGGTTTCTTTCTTTCTTTCTCCTTCCTGACACCAGACCTATGTATAGGTATTTATTTACCTCTATAAGATTAATATTATTGCATAATTCAATTACTTTGTGATTTGTATGTAACACAATATGGTGTTAAAAATATTATCATCATCTTCAATGTCCTCATGAAACATTACAAACTGCTGTCAATTGTGCAGTTTATCAAGAATGTTAGTCGGTGTGTGTGGGAGGAAGGGAAAGGTATACTGGACAATTTTTCTGATATTCTTAGACCATGAAACAACCCCTCTGCAATCCATTCTTCTCCTAGCATGGTTTGGACGACTATCTCTTTACACCTCAACACAGGTAACAACAACATGCTCATCCACTACAACTAGTTCAGAAATTTCAAATAAAGGCATTTACTGGAAACAAAAGTTAACATAATCTCATCAATCGAAAATGAATTTCTATAAAAATGCATTACGAACAACTACTTCTTAAAGTGTCCATTTTATTTTTAACAGTTTTTGTTTTTTCAGCTGATTGCAATGATCTTCCTGGTTCTTGCTTTATTTGCTCAACAGCCTCTTTGTGAAGGTTTGCCAGAAGGTGAGTGTCTTTCCTGACACAGAAACAGGAATATACATTTCACACTCTTAATTTACTATGTTAATGTGTCAACACTCCAAGATTTCCATAGAGTCACATCTTGGCTTCATGCAAATAGCTTTATTCTAAACCAGCACTGTCACACTAGCCTACAAGTTCTAGTACATTTTACATCAAATTTTTCATTAAACGTTGGGGTCACAACTAATTATCATAAATCTATGCTGTCAAAATTACTATTTGATGTGATATGCCCAGTGAAAGAAAATAGAACATCTTACCTAACTCCATCCTTTGCTGGCCCAATTGATCTAAAGTGTAAAGGAAATGGCCTGCAAGTAAGATAAGCTGGACTAAATTATGACCAAACAATGTCATTGTCATTACACAATAGTTCACCCCAGTGCTGGATGAGAGGTATTTTTATCTAATCCCTCACTTAATAAACCTACTGTGAGTACCCTGGGGGTCCATCCAGATCCAACTGGCTGAAGCGAGATGCTGGCCACATCTCCTTATACTGATTTTGGAAGGGTCTGTTGAGATCAGTTAACAAGGTCAATGTCATCCTCCCACTCTCAGTGATGAATAATCTATATTCTAGAGGTGTTGGAAAAAAAATTAATATATTCAAAAATAAGGTTTATAATTTGTGTTCTCCAAATTAACCCATTCACGATGAAAGGTGGGCATTGTTCATCCTCTACCTTTGTGGGACTTCCTGACGAAAGACGGGCAGTGCCCGTCCTGTGCTTTGAGGTTGGATTTCGATTTATTGTTACTAGAAATCATCCATGTCTTTATTTTTACTAGTTCTCAGAATCTTTCAGAAGTTCATTGTTGAATATCGATAGTTCTCCTCCGTAATTTTATTTTATATTGATGTTTGAGTGAAATGGTTGCAATTTTGTATCTGCCGGTCGGAAGAGAATCCAAGCTGTGGAGTGCCCTTTATGTTTGCAAGGTAAATTTTGGGGACACTTTATTGAAAAAATCCCTTCTACATCCAAGGCAGGACTTTCAAGAAAATGCAAAGTGTGCGCAACAGCAGGAAAAAGATCAGAGACAGTTTCCCAGTGTAAAAAGTGTTTAGCTCCCTTACATGTAGAAAATTGTTTCAAAATTTATCATACTAAAAATAAACAAAATATTTTATTTCCAACAAAATAACAGTGAATTCAATTTTTCTAATTTGTAATTCTATTACCAATATTTTTAAAATGTAAAATTAAAAATAAACATAATTTTAGTGAGCCCAAGAAATTGTCATTGAATGCGCTCCTGGGGTAAAGAAATTAATTCCACTGCAGCGGTCGCAAAAATTCTAAGAAATTTCAGGCAACAATGGGTTTAAAAATACAAATATAAAATAATTATTCAATAAAGAAGGTTCAAAAATGACTTCATCTGTACATTGCTTTTTTCATGAAAACAAGGAAAAGGCAATACTCCAACTTCATTATAGTATATGTTCACTCATCTATCCAATCAATTCTACAACGTCTCCATATATTACTAATGTAAGAAAGTAATGCCAGCATGACCAGCCAAATCAAAGATAACTTACAGACCAGAAATGAATTAAAGGAATAGATCTCAAGGAAACATTTGTAATCGATGAATGCTCAAATTGAGGAACTTACAACTTTGACCTACAAGGAAAGATATTTCTATTTTCACTCATCACCTCAGTTCTTCAGTCATAGTATAATTTTTTAAATTGTATTTTGTGGGACATGTTTTAGGAGCATCCATGCTGAAAGATGTTTTTTGTGCCAAGAACTATTACATCAAGATTGTAGGAGTCGGTTTGGCTATCTTCACCATTTTTGATGTGATTGAAGCAATTGTTTGCCAATGCCTGCTTTTGAGGGCTTCAAGGGTACGTAATATGAAATAAAAATCATACATTCTTCACCTCTTGTTAACTGAAATTTCTTGGTATTGGGTCACAATTAAAATATATTTTTAATTCTCTTCTAACTTGCCAACGCTTCAATACAAATAATATCATCATCACAACTACAATAAAAGTTTAACATGAAAATACCAAGTACACAAAAAATATATAAACCAAAAATAAAGTAAAATTTGGAAAATTACAAAGAATTATTAAACTAATTACAAAAAAATTTATCACATTATACGAACACATAATTTTACATACCTAGTTCAGAATTACTTTTGAAATTTTCTTCTCCAAACATCCTCCAAGCCCGCATTGTTGACAGATCATAGCTACATCCTGATAAATGTAATAGTTTTACTCAGTTGGCAGACATTGATAAACAGCAGTCTGTGCGTTATGTTCTAGGGAACTATTATCCTCGAAGGAGTTGGGCGCATTATATATAGAAATCTTTTTCACCTAGGGCGTACAAAATCATAGGGCCGGCCCTGATTTAATTATAAATACTTTCATAGACCTTGGGAATACAATTTAGCGCTTTTCAATTGTTAGGAAAGACTCCAGTGCTTCAGTCTCAAGCAAAATTGGAACATATGAGGTAAAAGATGAACAGGTGATGCAAAGACCTACCTAATGTGCAGAGTACAATACCCCAGTGCCATGCCTTGAAGAAAATTCTTGCACATCATGTTCAACTAGTAAAACTACTACACAATGAGAAAAGTTTTTTGCCTCAGGAAGGGCATCCGGTACCCTTGTAATTCCCTAGCCAAATCAAAAAGAGATAACGTATCATCCTCCATCTTCAACCAAGAGAAAAGGAGTTAAGGAAACATCAGTATAAGAATCTTTTTTTATCGTCTAACCATTATAAATTCAGAGGGCTAACTGCTGAGTAAATTTTAACACCTATTTTGTCAGCATATGCAGTTCTTTACACTCAAACATAAGAGACTTAGTCAAGATCTTTGAAGTGCACTCAGTGCTTTTTCATAAACCAAAGAGAGAAAAGAAACTTGGTTTTTGTTGTTCTTCTTATTGTAAGATAACACATCTAGAAAAATCACACTGAAATATATGTTGATAATATAAGTTTTAGAACATTTCTTAAAATTATGAAGACAAACGACCAAAACCAGAGTTGGATATTATCTTCTGAGTTGAATTAAACATCCAAACTCCTAGTTTATTATTTTATAGAAGAAAAAACACTGGAGAGTATACATGTCTACCTGTAGATCAATTAGAACTACTCCTTCCAAAACTTTGGGTCCTTCAATCTGCTCCCTACATGCACCCTGGGATATCTCTCCACTGCACTCCCATGAAGATGCCACTCAAGTTCTAATTTCTAACCTGTGAATATATTTCAGAGCATTCTCCGTTTGTTTGCTGGCTGGCTGACGATCACAGCATTTTGGGTCCTCATCTATTGCACTATAGGCAGTGTCTACATTTTGCTCCAACCTGATACTGCCTGGAATACATCTGTGACTATTACAACCATTCTTTCAGGTGTGTACTTAACCCATTTGTGACGAAAGACGGGCACTGCCAGTCCTCTACATTTGTGGGACTTCCTGACAAGAGATGGGCAGTGCCTATCCTGTATTTTGAGGTTGGATTTTGACTTATTGTTACTAGATATCATTCATATCTTTATTTCTACTAGTTCTCTGAATCTTTCAGAAGTTCATTGTTAAATATCGATTGTTCTCCACTGATATTCTATTTTATATTTATGTTTGAGTAAAATGGTTGTAGTGTGTTGTTCGTGGCAGAGTCAAGGCGTTTATGGGATAAAGTGTTTGTTCGATCTAGTAAGGGATAGTCTTTGAATGACAGGGATGAGGAATTGGACAATGCAGACATGGGCAATATTGTAAAGAAAGTAGCGAAGTTTCAGACAAATCGGAAGAGAACACCGAGAACACCGCACTAAAAAATTTTCATTCTAAAATTAAATAATTTTTTTATTTTCAACAAAACGCGGGTAAATTTATTTTTTCAATATCGTAATTCCATTACAAATATTTTTAAAATGTCAAAATGAAAATATACATTATTTTAGTGAGCCTGAGCAATTGTCATTGACTGTGCCACTGGGGCAATGAAAATTATTCGGCCCTAGCAGTCGCTAAAATTCTACGAAAACTCAGACAACAACGGGTTAATACTAACAACAGACATTCGATTAAACCTCATAGCTGCTATGGAACCCAAAGAGCTACATAGAATTATAAGACATACAAAATAAACAGAATGGCAATAAGAAAATCTCAATATGTCATGACAATGAATCTCCAGAAGATGGTATTATTTTTTAGACATACTGAGCTAATGAACATACCAAAATGTATATTTTACTAATGTNCCAAAGTGTATATTTTACTAATGTCAGTGCCAAAACATGTTTTGCTCTGTCATCATACTGCAGTTTCAGTTTCTAATTGCACATCATTTAGTTTTATCATGCTATCATACAGAAAACTTATATTATTCTTAACTCACAACTCGGAAGTAGCGAGTTAAAAATTGCACCTGACATGTAGGTATGCTGAACAAGTGCTCCCAGCGTAAGGAGCCACCTGTGGAGTCACTTATACAGGTGACCGGAACAGTGTGTGATGCAGGTCCACCGGAACAGGAAGGATGGATGTTACGTTCGGACTTCAAGAGCCGAGGCGGATGGTTCACCGCTAGTCCACCTGTGGCCTATGCATGAGGTCCCAGATTCCAGTGCCAGTCCGTCGCCATTTTCACCAGGCCATTGACAATGCAATTTCATTATTCTTGATCAAAAAGCTGTGACACAAAACAGCGAGTATCCAGGCAAGGCCAACTCCAGCTCTGATCCAAATATTTAAAATTATAGTAATCAAGATGAATGGAATAAATTCTGAATATGAGTGTTATCAGCCGTAGTTATCATAAAGGAATGGTTTTCTCGCATATAGGCCAAATAAAACAATACTTATGTTTTCATTACGCCTAACATTTCATTATGAAAACATAAGTGTTGTTTTATTTGGCCTATATGCAAGAAAACCATTCCTTTATAAATACTGAATGTGATGTCCACCACTCATTCCACCAGATTTTTTGTTTAGAACATATTTCCAAAGCTTTTGCTCCCATCATAAATTATTGTGAGCTATAATTCATGTAACATTATGTTAACTACAGCCAGTTTGAAACATTCTGAGCGCTCACAAAATGAAATTTAGTATTTGATTCTAGAGACTCCACTGTTAAGTTCTCAAGTATTTTTATGTCATAAAGCCATGTAGCCTTATTATGTCTTTCATAATACTTTTCATGATATATTAAATATTCATATACTTTTAAACACATGTTATTTTACCATTATTTAATAAGATCTTTATAAGTTAAGAATGCATGAATTGTAGAACTTTTCCCTCACTCGTTTCCTTCCTTGGTTTGCATCGCAAATTCCACAGATTATGAAGATAATACTATCATTCAACTAAAGGTTGAGAAATCTCAACTCAAACCAATCAACTAATAATCTATTTGCCCTTTCAGCTACCAGCCTGATGTCCATGCTTGCAGTGCTGCGTTTTCAGGAGGAACTGAATAAGAGCCTTCAAGTGAGAGTGAAAGTCATCCCTGAGTACTTGGGCAGTGGTCTTCGTTTCAAGGGTCAAATTTCAACCCGTGTTCATGCTATCAGGATGACAACCATGAAAAAACATGAGGATAAGGAAGACATCAAACCAACCCACATGAAAATGTACTGTGGATCACCTGTGTAAAGGTCATTGTGTGTTACTTCTTGAAATTCAGTTTACAACGGACATGGCTGTGAAAAGGTACATTCTATGGCTTCTTAATCCTCATTTCTCTTATTTTTTAAAGATCTTCCTAACAATTACCTCTGAGGTCACAACACAAAAACAAAAATCAGGAATACAGAAATTTACAATATAGATGATTCTATTGTCAAGTATTTGGGCAATCCATGGCATAGTGCCATACGTACTTGCTGTCTACCTTGAGAAAGATTCAAATTGGTAGACATAGAGGATTTGCTGCAGGTTTCCTCGGGGTACTCACATTTCCCCTGCCTTTCATTCATTCATTCACTCATTATCATAACATTCACTTATCTTTTGTCCTAGGGTAGCATGATAGATCAATCAAGATCACAGTGTTGGGCATACATTGCCCTTCCTAACAGAACTGTAACTAAATATAATTGAGGGGTTTGTAATACAAGTGTCCAAAACTATTTAAAAAATGAGGTTGCAGCAAATTGTAGCAGTGTCTGGGAGTGTATGTATGCGTACAAATGTGTACCTCTAAAATATTCAATTTGCCTACAATATCTACAAAAACATTTGTCTAAGTCGGTTTCTGCGAAAACAAAATTTGCCCAAATTGATATCTACTCTTTCAGAGATCAAAGTTGATGACACAAAAATACTTTCCCATACCTCACAGTTGGTACTAAGAAATACAACAATAATCTCTTTACAATGTAAGTGCTAAAAAATTACTAATTAAAGCAGGCCTTAGTGGAAATACATCAAGAAGATTCCATTAATCTCAAAATAATACACTACAAAAATACATAAACAATTTAAAATTTACTAAAATTATCACAACATTTCAATACACATTGGTGTAATCACTAAGTTTAATAAAACATTTCTGAGCTAAAGTCAAAGATTAAATTTACTGAGTTATAAAACATAAACAAATAAAGCATTCAAATACAGAAAACATAATTAGAATATACATAACATGTTTAATTGGTCATTTTTCTATTGCTTGCCTTGGGGCCCAGAAACAATCAAGAGTATCCTCGTCATAGATTTTCACAACAGTTCTTGAGGAGATGATCGATTGAAAACTGTTTTCCATTTCTTACTTTTCCAAACTAATTCCTAAAAATAAAAGAAAATTGTATCTTGTAATTTTGAGTCTGAGAAAATTACTTGCTACATCTTGTGTTAGGGTTACAGTTAATTTTTAAAAAGCAGACTTGCACCCAACTTTTGTAAGCTTTGTAATACAGTACTGACTACATTTTTTCAGCAATCACATTGGACTTCCCATGTAACCTAATAGAATTGTAGCAGAATATAAAAGCGATGTCCGCTCCTTAAAAATTTGTTTCTTTGAACAATATTTTTGTTACAAACACTTCAGTTATTCCTAAGGAAGAAAGCCAGTCATAATTTTCTCTCTCATGTTGTTAAAAAAATACCTCAAGTTCTTTTGCTCATGGTTGTATTCAGTACTATTATTAATTTATCTAAGAAATTAGAAGAATTCCTGAAAGTCCCTTTCCATTTTCCAATTACAGTTCAGTTGAGAGCAATAAAGAAGTTCTACTTCATGCCCTGACAATCTTCACTCTCTTGCTCAGAAGGTTTTTCAGCACACAGCCCCTTACTACTGGAAGAAAGGTTTTCTTTAAATGTAACTATTTATGTTTTAGCAGACTATTTTGAAAATCAAAATTATAGAACTTAAAATTAAATGAGCTGTTTTGACTGGCAGTGATTTATACTGAGATTTAAATAAACAAATAAATAAATTGTTGTCATAAAAACAATTGATTTTGTCAAGTATGTGCAAAACTGTCTAAGTTTACAAAATACATTTTTTTAAGTTAATTGAAAAATTTCTTTGTCTGTTTAAGGAGAAAACTTTTTTAAAGTATTATTTAGAACTCTTAATATTCATAAAATAAATAAATTTTGTATTTTTTTCCTGTTTTCAAATTTTTACAAAAAATACTTATTCTAAATTTTAAGTTGGACTGGCAAAAAGTTTGTTGGTACAAAATCCAGATATAAAAATTTACAGAAAGAAACCTAAGGAGTCTGCAATTTTGCTGAAGGGGCCTTAAAAATAAACAAGATTTTAATTTTATAAATAACAAATAAAATCAACATAATAATGGAAGCAAACTGGAATTTCTAAAAACAAACTACAACTTTATTAACAATTATAGCTACCATTGCCTTTAAACAATTATTATGTATGAACTTTTTTTGTTTACTCTGTGTTAATCTTGTTATACAAGTTTTTCACAATGTTTCAACCAATATTTTACATATGGAAACAAATTAGTTTAAACAACATATTACAGAAATGTTGTTTATTTAAAGATTAAATTTACAAACTGACTCAGAAATATTTCCAAATGTAAATATTTTTTTGTTTAGTTGATAAGTACATATTATTCTGGCTCATTGGATCTGTTTACAAATATTTCCAACTTAGTTATGATGGTAATGCATTTTCTCTTATTTGTGTTATTAAGAATACACACAATAATGACCAAAATATTGATTGAAGCATAATAAAACAATTGTATAATAAAATGAACAGTTTACGAAAAAAGAATGTACATAATGATTTATATTACAAATTATCTATTCAAATTGCAACTACTTTTTTTGGCAATATTTGAGCCCATCAAGTTAAATAAAGAAAATTAAGATGATAAAAATAGGTTCTCCCTTGATGTTAAAACAGAAAAAATGCACAAAATGTGTGTGTATATATATATGTGAATATGTGAATATGTCCATGTGCAAAGGAACTTCTCATACTTGTCACTTTCACCACTTTTACAATGTAGTAGATTTTCATTTAGATTTGTAGTAAAGTTCACATTAAGAGAAAATATAAAGTTAAAAAATGTCTCAGTGGAAGAAGATGAAAAGAAACTGCACAAAATTTCAATTGTTTATTTTATTTACGGTACTATATCCATGTTGACTAAAGCTGTCAACTTTTCACGAAATTCATAATATTCACCGATGAATTCTAATTAATTAATAATTCGTAGTTCTGTTTTTTACATTTCTAGTTAATTAATAATTCACAGCATGATTTAACAATAATGAAATAATATTATCAGAAAAGGAAACATTACTTAAAATTTTTAATCACATCTAAATTTTCTCCTAACCACACATTCAATATTAGTTTTTTTCCTCAACTACTAGTAATAATATATCTTGAGTCAAATTAGTGCAGAACTGGGATACTACACAGAGGTCTTCAACATACTTGTTTTCAGCAACTTTTGTACAGAGGACGGAAAAATTAAAACAAATTTTGAAATTACGGTAGAGATAAGAAATGGAGAATAAAATTCTATAAATTCTATAGATTCTACAAATTCTAAAATGAAGAAATTCTATAAATTTAATGGAAGTTTAAGTTATATTAAATTACGAAAAATAATTGTCTACTTGAAGTGTATGGTGCAGAGGAACATAGTAAAACAAGAACAAAAAGAAGACAATGTCACTTATGGATATCTTCCAAGTCTCGAAAATGTATTGCTTGAATGACATCTTTAAACCTTACATCTTAGAGCAAACCATTATAAATTGTTTAACACATCTTTGTTTGGGTAGAAGTTTTCTAGGCCATGAAAGCCTACAAGTCTCCACATCTTTGCTTGTTATGCTCCGTTTCTTATTTGCAAAATCTTCAAGGAACAGTAAATCAAATATTAAATTCCACATCAGGAGAAATCAACTCGTAATTATGATTTAAGAATATTTTCATTATTTTAGGTAGTACTCTAAAAGCAAGAAAAATTAGATGATCATTTTGTGTACTCCTGTAAAAAATGTGTAGCCTATTTTGATTCCATCTTTCTTGGAGAGACTACAGATGAATAATACTTCATTATCTATCAGTGTGCAGATGAATCCTTCATTCAGTCAAAACAAAACCTTTATACATGAATCTTGTTCACTCTTTGTTCTTTGTCCAGTAGGTTCCCTGTTGTCTGTTCTCATTTAGACGCTCACTGATTTGTGGCAATGATTCTATTAAACATAGCAGAATGCTTTGTTTCTTCATTTCAGAAATGTGGAAATAGCAATATCCATTTATTAAATTTTAAATAAAAAAAGGAAATTTATTAACCATTTCCCAATAACATCATTTATGATGAAATATGTACCTGATGTATGTTCAGAAATAGAAAATTTGCATTTATCATTTTCATTTTCTTAGAACATCATGAATAAAGAAATTTCAAAGAAATAGGTGTCATAATTGATCTTCAAATTATATGTACCTGAAGTAACACAGAATGAACTCAAGTTTTGCAGATGTTATACATTTATTTACAAAACAAACGAGTATATGTATTTTAAAAAATAAGCTTGTAATGAAGTAAATTTTTTAAACTTGTAACTCCTCTTTTTGTCCAGCAAGGAAGGAACATTTTCTGCTGAGAAAAGGGAATCAAAGAACAATGCAAGTTGCTTAATGTGAAACTTTAATAATGTGTCTGGTCATAATAAATAAATAAAAATGTATAAATGTTGTTGTATAAAATTATTTGCATCATATGCGTATAAGAACATTACCAGTATATTCATATAAAGTATTTCTCTCTCCATTAAACTACACACTAAATCTTGAATTGCAATCAACGATCTATGGAGGATTATATTTACACAAAACAACCTCTTAAATCACAGCACAGTTACCACAATTTACATTAAACTGAATTCTGCTAACAAAACTGATTTCAACTCAGGTTCCACACAATACTTTGTTTGGAATGAAAAGAATAGAATTAATGACTGGTTTTTTTAAATCTTAAAATTGATTAAACAAAAGCAGAACATGGTCAACATGGATCCATTTTCATGGAATGTAAAATATTGATATATATCGCTCAGTATCATTACATAAATGGCAAAACCCAAGAGTTTCCACAACCTTACTTCACTAATTTGAATACATATAATTTGATGTTTGCATCAATAAATTATAGACAATTATCTCCTAATGTTCAGAATACAACAGGAGTAAGATTTCAGGTACAACTAAAACAACATTCTCAACCTGTCAACTCTTCACTTCAACTGTTTTCTTTAATATGAAACTTGGAAGAAGAGCAACCATTGCTAAAGCTATGAGTTTACCAACAGTTTGCAAGTTGAAAAGATGATCCAAGGATCGAAGAGTTGCCAACATTTCACCAGTTTGGACACACATGTAATTATAAGGCATTAAACCTTAAACAAGAGAGATTACAAATTAATTAAAACATACTTCATTCTCACCAATGTTTTGCTAAACATGAATGAGTACAAATTCTACTACAATTAACATCCATTATATAATCTAAATAATGAAAGGTTCAACCTTTATATATATATTTTTTTTTGTGAAAAGAGAATGTTTCGACTTCATTTTAATTGATCAGCTGATGACGACTTAAGACAAAGTCAAAACGTTGCAAGTTATTTCCACACACAAAAATTATATATATAAAATTCGTCCATAAAAGGTCATAGGTCTTCCATTATTTATTTAATATGAGTACAAACAATTGTATCCAGTGGTGCACCTACACCTCATGAGGTCCAGGGCATTTGGAGACCCCTCACACTACAGCTTATGGAGGCCCCCATACACAAAAGTGTTTGCATGCCTACTAAAGCATATCCAACACTCCAATAAATTAGAAAGAATTTTAATTTGAGTTTTATTTATTAAAAAGCTCACATTTTGTTTAAGTTATGGCCTTAAAAATGTTTCAGATAATATTTATGCTCAAATTTACAAGTTGAAATGATATTTTGTTACCCTTTCTCTGGAGGCACCTTATATGATGAAGCCCAGGGCAGACCGCCCACTCCACCCCCACCTAGTACTCTACTGATTGTACATGTCTTTCAACCAAGTAACAATTACACATCTGTCTACTTTAACTCTTTGTTTTCTAGTAACATGTTATTCAAAGGAAGTAAAGTATTAGCCATTTCCCTAAATATTTAGAATGTAGTTGAAATAAGATAAGCATAAATTTCCATTTCACAAAGTTAGACCCTAAGTGCACCAATGACCTTTTAAATGCTTATACAATACAGTAGTCTTGGGTCTTCTAAAATAAATAACATCACTACAACCAGGCAAGTGGAAAGAACAGAGTGAAAGTTGAAAATAAAAGTTATAATGTTGGACCAATATTTCTATCATTTGAGAGAAAAAAATAGTAACACCAAATAATAGGAAAGCTAATATCCTGCAGAATCACTTTCAGAATATTTCAATGTATACCCAATGTAACCCTCCTCCCATCATATCCCACCTGTTATTTTAAAGAAGTATTTTAATTTCATACATTACCTATGAAAACGGTGAAGAAAAACAGGTGTATTGGAACTTTTACAATAGGGGACACCAAGTTCAGAAGCCAATTTGGAGTCATAGGAAAAAGTCGTAGGAATAGCAAAAAGTATATCATTTGATGTGAATTTCTCTCAACCTAGAAATTAAGAATTTTTAATCATTAGGAAAACTCAACAAGTGACTTAAAACCATAAAATAAATCTGAATGAACTCTGGAAAACTGAAAAACAAAATTCAGCCTATTCATCAAGAAGAATCTGTAACAAAACATGCCCTTAAAAAGACTGTTTTATTAGATTTCAAATTATTATTTCTCAAATTTTTGATAGACATAAAAGTAATTAGGAGACATCATATCAACATAAATTCCTGTACTACTTCCCTGTCTGAATACAGAAACAACCATTTAATCCTGTGGTTCTCAAAGATGTTCCATCCACACACTTTTGTCCTACAAATTATTTCTGAAGGCGCTGTGCCCCAAATGTAAACAACTCTTTGTACAATGCAGTAATATTAAATATATTTATACCTCAATTATTTTTCAAGTAATGGTGTAATAACCATGAATATAAAGTGGTGAGATAAAGATATAAAAAATTAGTTTTGTCTTTTATAATCAAATTTATGGCCTAGCGCGTTTAGGTACAGGGTCCTTGGCAATGCTATGCAGCGCCCCAGGGTGCTGTTTTGCACAATCTGGGAACCACTAAGTTAATGTAATCTTAGATAAACCCTCCAAAAATTATGAAAATCATGATTAGGATTGTGTAAATGCGATTATGCACATAACATCTGCAATATCATTACAACAAAGTAAAATAGAATTCAGTCAGTGTGGTTCAGTGGTGGGAATTTTCTGACACACCACAACATCCACACTGTCTTCCAGGCCGACTCAGCCTGCTGTAAAATGAGTACTGGTTTTATCCTGAGGTCAAACCAGCTGGAGCGAGATGCTGGCCACATCTCCACCTCCTAGTACCGAGGCCCAAAACTTGAGAAGCTCTACCCTGCGTAAACCCCTTGGGCACCTTCAGGGTCTGTTGTGAGACAGTTTGACTGAAGTCAGAATAAATGATAAAGTTGTCTAAGTTCTATCAGACATCCTCTTCAGATTAGGTTTATTTACTTTCAGAAAACATGAGAGATAAATCTTATTTTAGTAACTGTGCTACAGCATTGAACAACATACCTCTCTTACATGTGAAGAAACATGATACGTACATCACCATTATTCCACTGCAATTATATAATAGAAATAAAATATTCTCCATTTGTATCAATAATGGCTGATAAACAATCCAAACTTACAAGTATTTTATTATAAAATCGTATTGTATTGTATTTCTTGTCAGAAATTTATACACGAGAATAAAAACACATGGCATTACATAAAACACATATAAAACCCGCAGAGGATATATAAATATCTGTGTGCAGGTCTGACACTAATTGTGAATAAAATAAATCTAAAAAGTAAAAAAGCAGTAAAATTCCCCAAAAAAAAACAGAATCTATAACATACAATATTTAAACAGTAGTTTCAAATAAAAAAGAACAAGTTTTTAACTATCGCAAATAACTCACATGAAATTAAAAAATTTCACTATATTGAAA
>NNCF01135618.1:17466-41940 GCA_002313205.1 Laupala kohalensis | reverse complement strand
ATGGTCCTCGCACAGTACTGAGACAACAGATAACAACAAGAAGCTCCACATGCTGTCAAAAAACAGCACAAAGGAAATCCTAAGTAAGTTCCAAAAAGAGCTCCAGCCAGAATATTCTGAAAGGGAACAAATTAGAACAGACTCAGTCTCGTGCACGTAGTGACACTTGTTACATTGTCTCATGTCTATTACAAGGTCAGTTTTACACAGAAGACAGTAGCAGCTTTCTGCATTTCTTCTCATTGAATTTGATTATTCCACACAGTCCCTGGTTCTAGTTAATTTTTCCTTTTCTACAGAATGTCCTTGATAATTTTTTTGCTATTTACCTCAGTAATCATATTTCTTCACTACGGCCATCTTGGAAACCAGTCCAATAACCATGTTTTGGCACATATTAAACCTCTCAACTTTTTTAATGTGAAGTTAAATGTTTATCATTAAAGATGTACTGAAAGGTGGAAAGTCACTTTTTAGAATTATATGTAACACTTATGAATTACTCCTGTTATTTCTTATCACCAAAATATTATAACGCGACACCAACAAACAATATGACACCACAAAATGATCGATAATTTGGACACAACACATCCTCAACATGACATATTTCATAAATAGTTCAAGGGTATAGTGATATTTAGTGACTAGTAGGTCAACTAATTGGAGAATAGAAAAACTGGCCACCTTTGGTGCACCCACCTTATGACATTTTTTTTTTCTGTGATTTTGTTTGTTTCTGACTGATATGCAATAAGAAATAGGCAATTCTCAAGGAAGACACATTGCAAAAGACCACCTACCAATAATTGTTTAATTTGAATTTTTACAATTGCTCCAAGAAACTGAAGTTTAAATAAATTTGTTGTAAGAATAGCTTATTGTTGTTTTCTATAGTACATATTTAAACTTCACTTTCATCAAGGAACTGAGAGAAAATTAGGTATTTGTTATGTATTTTACATTATTATTTTTATATTGGAACTAATTTTTTACTTAGACTCTTTAAATTTAATTCAAAAAGATTGAATATTATATTTAATTCAACATACTCCTGGGTGATCCCCATTATCAATTTCAAATTTTGAGACATGTCACTGCTTTCCATTGTTTCATATTATTCATACGAGTAAAATTTCTATCTGTAGACAATCCAGGGACATTGAGTACAGTATCTCTGAAGCCACATTTTAATCTCTCGTGTCCCAGTTTCCCCTAGGGCACTGTGATCAGAATTGATGAAATGCTCACTTACTTGCTCCAGAGAGTAAATTAGTGTAACAAATCAATAACAACTTACGACAATGACTCAAACCAAGTGTCGAATCATTGTGTACTTTAAAAAGTAGAATATATATCTTCATTGCCTGTAAAAGGTTGTAAGTTGTTACTCACTTATATTATATACAATGGACATTAATAGTAGAAGTAAAGTAGAGTATTTCCATTTCTCCATGTGTGTGGTGGACACTTAGTTTTGTGCTTTTATGGTAATAAATTATTTTGGAGAAGTGGGGAGGAGGACATTGAATTAATTCAGTAGAAATTTCACTCCATATAAGATTATACTTTGTTTTTAATGGGGCTTTTAGGACTTGCCAACATCAAGGTCATTAGAGCCCTTTAAGATTATACTAAAATATAAATACAATTGGTAATGGTAGTGTATTCAGGTTACTTAACTTGAAATAAAATAAATGTTTTAGCCAGAACTGAAAAATCTTTTATTTGTACCACAGCGGCTTGTGATGGTGTCAGCATAAGTTGTCAAAAACCGCTTTGGTACAAATAAAAGATTTTTCGGTTCCAACTATAACTTTTATTTTATTTCAAGAAAAATATAAATCATCATTCCAAATACTGCAACTAACTAATATGAGGTATATCAGAGCAATTCAGTAATTCCAATTAATTAAGCTTTTAATTGAAATGGAACATTTCTGATTGAAATACAACAAAAAAGGAAAAATAGAAAATAAATAATAAAATAGAAAAATAAAAGATAATAAAAAATGACAAAAATAGAATAAAGCAAAATAGATTCACTCTCATTATTCTACACAGAAATCTCTTAAATTGCGCTGAACCTAACCGCCAGGTAACAGATTAATTATGTTATGTTAAATGAAAAAGGGAGATGGGCCTAGGAGGCAAACAGGATGGCGCAGTTGGTAAGCGTACGAGCGCGCTAAGCTCAAGGTCTTGAGTTCGAATCTCGGTCCCGTCTCCCATTTTCATTTAACATAACATAACTCATTATTCTAATTAATGCATTTATTGTTTCAAATAATTGGACATACAAGTGTCTAAAGATGTATCATCATCTTAACGTATGAAATAGTTTGCCATAGTTGTATTAGTTCTATACACACACAGGATACTGTAGGTAATCAAAATATACTTTTCCCTTGATGTCGTACACTTCTAGGCTCTAAGCATACAATCTTGATTTCTAACTTGACTTTAATATTCCTTTAATTAAAAGTCTGCAATGCAAGTCTGTGTAACACTACAATAAATATAAATGCATGAAAAATATAAGTTTTCCAGGATACTGCATTTGTTTTCAGAATGGTCATGAAATAATCGGAAAAGGTGGCAATCCTCATTTCATGTAATCGAACCCTGAACGTTTCTCAAGATTTTTTACTTCAAAATTTAGCCCACATACATTTTTAATGATAATTCCTTCATCCTCAAGAGAGTGGGGGAAATTTCTAAGACTGGTTCTCACTCGCCAAAGAACTATCCACTAGATTGTGACAACACTGTCCAGTTGATGGGAACCATCTAACAGGTGCCACATAAAGGAAAACAATAGGTAAAAATCTTCAGATTTTAAATCTAGTCATATGATTTTAAACTACCTCTTATCTAACTCTCTCTCTGAAAAGACTATTGAGAAAAAGAATTTGAAAGATGTTATATATTCATCTAATTTTTGGCCTTATGAGTACAAGTACGTTGAATTTCTGTAAAGTTTCATTAAAAAATTTNAATTTCTGTAAAGTTACATTAAAAAATTTCCATTTTTTTCCTTCACACGTCATAAAAAAATAAAAAAATAGTACATATATATAAAAACTTTTATATATAAAGATTAAAACATTAGAAACAAACTGTAGTCCAGGAAGGAAAAGAAACAGAAATGTATCTTACCAATAAAGCAGAACCAGGAATAATAAAAGCCTGCTTGTACATGTACGCGCTACTAAATAATAGCAAAACATAAAGAGAATTGCTTTTGTAATATAATTGTAGAAGTTCAGCAAGTTCCTGCAATTCCTGTAGATTGCTGGGGAAATGAAGCTGATACTGGAAGAAAAAAGTAGAATTAAAAATGGACCCATTAATGTATTTGCATGTTTTTAAAAACAATTCATTATAAATATTAAATTATTAAAGGTAAAAAAAGGTGTCATGAGAGCATGACATGATTGAGAATTTGGCAACTTGACGGAAAGTTAAATGCCATACCTCTTTCTCAGAAGACACAGGAGGTGCAAGGCATGTCAAAAAATATAAAAATGAACTGGCAACTCCAATGGTACACACTATTGAAACTAATGATGTCAGCACTGATGCCATTTTTTATAACAATCTAAAACACAATAGGTAGATTCACAAAACATACACTGGAAATGATTGACAGATAAAAGTTAACACAAAAAGTGAAATAACAGAATGGCTTGCAACATTTTTCAAGAAGGCAAATCATAGAAGGGCACAAAGAAAAATATCTCTTCAAAATAATTTGAAAATAAAAATGAGAAAAATATAACTGAATTCACAAGCGAAAACATAAATATAGTAAGCTATTATTTATAACTTTGAAGCCTGAGTTAAACAAATATGATCTTGCTTGAATCAGTATGTTCACCACTGTCACTGCTAGTGTCTATTAGATAAATACCAAACTTACACAGACTTAAAAAATTATCCACTATAAGCACACGTAAACTTCGCTCTCTCGAGAGTGGCGTGACGTGAAGCGTCATCAAACATCAACAGATGAACTATGTGATTCTGGTATCTGGTATGTTGGCACTTCCATCAGGCAGAACCGAATACCAACCACGTTCAAAAATATCGCTTTTCTAATTCCTCAATTAGGGAATATTAAATTAATTTCTAACGGTAATTTAGAAAGTATTACACTTCACACAATTATAAATAAACAATACGACAGGTATCCCTAAACGTTTGAGAATTTGTTAAGATACATTTACTTTCGCGGGCATTTGTAAAGTATCTGCAACAGTGGCTAAACTGCAGTCTTCATTACTGTTCGCTAAGCGCGCATTCCAACTATGAATAACACTGCAACAGCTACGTGAGTTCGCCAATTTGCCAATCTATTGTAAACCACTGAATTGGACCAAAAGTATTATTAATATTTTAAGTCAAATAAAAAGGCAAACAAAGCCCTTCCCTATTTTATGTAATTTCTCCGGAAGCAAACAAGAGACTACTCCATCAATTCGGTTTTTAGATACCTACTGATACGTGGAGAAAAAGAGGATCGACAAGAGAACTTATTTTATTACCGTAATTTTATTACTAATCATTTACTACGATATATAAAATTAAAACCGGTGGTAACATAGGTAATGACCCATGAACCTTTTCCCGCAATTTATAATTTAATGTTAGGAATTATTCTCACATATCAGTGGTTCCTAGCATGGGTCCCACTGTGAGGCAATTCAAGTATTACACGTCACCGAGCATTTTTGTTCACTGAAAAATATACCTACCATTGTCTTATTTTAAAACATAAATTGCATAAAAATCTGCACGAAAGATTTATATTCAAACACTGTGAATTTGAGTATTTATTTTTTTCAATCTACGTTAACGCAGATTATGAGAAATAATAAGTTTCGAATGAATTGTAATGTTTCGCTTACATTTAATTACGCTCGTTCTTAACACCATTAAATTGATTTACAGAAAGTCAGTCTCTTCTTCTTCTTCTTTTTCCTCTTCTCCTTGTATTTCTAATAGAATCCTTGACTATTTGTCTTATTTACCATTAAAATATTCAATGAACATTTTACGGTTAACTTTAAACTTTCGTTAAATTTCCAACAGTAAACTAACGCTTTAACGGTTCACGAATCTAAATTTCAGAACTTCGCCCATCTCTGTTTATATCGGTTTTAATGAAGGTACATAAAAATATTGTTCACAGAAAAAATGTTTGGAAATACCGGTTTAATTCGCTTTTTAGACTAATTAAATAATACCGTTTCAATTTTTTAAATACGTTAATTAAATTTACTTTTCCGTATATTATGTTTTAAAATGTAACAAGAACAGATGAACGATATTTGTCTGAATAAAACATCATTAATCTGTTACCTCGCGGTGTGGTTAACCGCTATCTAAAAGATTACATGTGACGAGGACGAGTTAGTTGAAATTTTCCTGAGTTACACTTCTGACATTAGTTTTTTTTACCGCGCTTGCTATCCATAGTATGCCATTCTCGGCAAACGCCAAGATGAAAATCTTTCGAAAATAATAATAATTTTAAGAAAGTGCACCTAATCCTTTCGAGGCCGGGTAGCAACTTGGGATTAGAAATTTCAACCAGCTAGAACATCTTTAGAACTGNGGATTAGAAATTTCAACCAGCTAGAACATCTTTAGAACTGTGAACTGAACATAATAATAAAAATAAGAAGAAGAAGAAGAACAACAACAACAACACCTTCGAACGGGGAGACACCGCTTCTATAATTGATTTGACTATATACCACCAACTTTGCTAGATGCGTAAAGGATTGGATAGTGCTGGAGGACGTGACCCTTAGCGACCACCGGTACATCGAATGTTCGGCAATTCTGAAGGAGACTAGAAAAAAATATAGTGAGTCCAAAAACCTGAGGCCGACCTCCCTGGAATTCGAAAAAACTGAAGGAAGAGGAGACGAAGAATTCCCTGGAAGAATCTAAGCTCCTACAAAATCTTGGGTGGACGATAGGTGCTAAATCGCATAAAGAAAGAGTGAGAGAGACAAGGGACATAGTTCTGGCCACGAGCGTAGCATCCATGCCCAGACGAAGAGGACCCAGGTGCAAACAACGGGTGTATTGATGGACTCCCGAGATAGCTGAACTTCGAAAAAACTGTATCACAGCCAGAAGGGCAGCGACAAGATCCAAAACGGACAAGCTATTACGCAAAGAGTACAGAACATCACAAAAACTACTCAAGAGAGAAATAAAAAGATGTAAAAACAGGTGCTGGAAGGTTCTTTTGGAAGATGCCTAAAATGACCCATGGGGTGCGGCGTACAAAATTATAAATGAGAAATTATTATCATGAGAAAATATCGGGCAAACATGAGGACGCCAGGTTTTNACAAAATTATAAATGAGAAATTATTATCATGAGAAAATATCGGGCAAACATGAGGACGCCAGGTTTTGACAACTCTGAATGAGAGAGGAAAATCATAGGGGACCTCTTCCCGACTCGTGATCCTTGGCAGAGAAGTAGAACATGCGACTATTCCTTCGATGAGAAAGACCTCTTCACGAAGGACGAACTGCAGGTAGTTGCAAAGAACATAAAAGCTAATAAAGCACCTGGTCTTGACGGAATCCGGATTGAAATAATACGGATTGTCGCAAGACAATTCCCGGACTGTCTATTGAAGTCTTTTAACAGCTACCTCAAACACGGTCTGTTCCCCAAAGATTGGAAGAAGCAGAAATTAATACTCTTCGCAAAGGAAATAAACCCAACGATCAGACATCGTCCTTTAGGCCCTTGTGCCTATTGGACACAATGGGAAAACTGCTGGAAGGACTACTTCTCCTAAGACTAGAGAGACACGGGGGACACGGACCAAAGTTCTCCCCAAGTCACTTTGGATTCAGGAAGGGGCTATCGACAACTGGTGCCACCCTGGAAGTGACACGTATCGCTAGAGCTGCTAAGAGGGGATCCGGCAAGAAAAAAAAAGGATTCTGTGCGATAGTGTCAATTGATGCCTTCAATTCCGCCAAATGAGATGTGATAAAAGCTCTGATGGCAAGGCAGGTCCCGGAATACCAACTAAGAATAATAGAGGACTATCTATATGAGAGGAAGATCATTTACCTGCAGTGGTGGCGATTAGGGGAGGGTGTCAGAAAAAATAAACGTTTCATTTGTCACCTAATTGTCTTTCCTTTAATTTATACAGAAGTAGCAACAAATTGTCCTCTCAAAGTCTATCTATCCTCTAATTCAAATTTTGTTTTCGTGCGATATGCGATAAAAACGAGTTACCGCATAGTAATATCAGATTAAAGGTTAGTTTAAAATTGTTTATACTGCAAAGTGGGGTATGTAAGAATTGCAGTGGAGGAAATTTTATTGTTTATATACATCCAGCGTCGCTATCAACAATTGATAAGTGTCCTTAGATCAGATTCTGGTTTTGCGCATGACCTTGATGGAGAGGTGGTGGTCAGGGGTGAAATTAAAGCTGTTTTAAAAACGTATCATTATTGCCTTGCCCACTATCACGCCTAGCGCAACCCGAGACAGGACACACGTGCAGCCAAATGTGCTATCAAAACCTGAGTGGCAGATCTGTCTTGGAGATTAGTGAGTAACTAGGCCGATGGATATTGTGAAATTTATTCGCGTTTGTCGCGTGTATCCGTACGTTACAGTGCATATGTCTCTGTAGTTCTATATAGTGTTCCAATGTTATACTTTCTCGCGTGCAATATTGATTCGAGGTTTAAATGAAGCATTCAACTGTAAAAACCTTGTTTGACTTTTTCGCAAAGAAACAGAAGCCGGTAGCAACAAGTGATACTGAACAATGCGACACCGCCGCCATTGTAGATAGTTTCCACGTTTAGTTCTGTAGAGTCTGTTTCATTAAATACTGAAACAAGTTTCAAATACCTGCGTGTCCAGCATGACTAATATTCACAGTCAGCTTCAGCATAGAGATCCATTTCACGGTAAGCAAGAAGCATTAGAATTTTTCAAAAATGGTCCATTTCAACCCACACTCAACGAATATCCAGAAACAAAAGGAAGAAAGTTCAGAAGTTCGTGGTTCGCAGAACATAAGTGGCTAGAATACAGTGTTTCTGGAGACAATTCATTTTATTCCACTTGTCGATTATTTGGAACCACAGGTTGCTATGATGAGACATTTATTTCAAAGGGTCTCAAAAACTGGAAAAAGCCGTCCAACGCTTTAAAGAACATGAAAGATCCTCATCTCACCTTAATGCTTTGCAACGTTGGTACGAGGGAATTCAAGGAAAGTGTAGTGAGTAAGATACCTACCCAACATCACGAAGAAGTCAATAAAAATCGCGATAATTTGAATATACTCTTTCAGACTTCGCTTTTCCTGGTAAGGCTAGGTTTAGCACTACGAGGACACAGAGAAAGTGAGAGTTCAGCTAACAGAGGTAATTATGTGGAATTATTAAAGCTGATATCAACTGATAATGTGCTATTGAAAAAAATGTTTTTAGATAGGGAAATTTTTTAATTATGTTCATCACGATGTACAAAATGAAATGCATGAAATTATGGCAAATCAAACGCGAGACAGTATACTTGAATGTGCTAAGAAAAGTAAGCATTTGTCCATAATTGTCAATCAAACGCCATACATCATGAGCAGTTATATCTTGTAATAAAATATGTCACCGAGGAACTGGAAACCGAAGAACGATTTCTTGGAGTATTTTTCAAAACAAATTTGACTGATGGTGAAACTTTGTACAAGTTGCTTCTCTCCATTTTCCAAAAATTTGGTATCAGTCTTCGAAATATAATTGCTAAATGTTACGATGGAGCAGGTAATATGAGCGGTATTTACAAAGGAGTGGTAGCGAGAATGAAAGAAAGCAATCCCCACATAATGTATATACATTGCTACATACATTCTCTAAATCTTGCACTTGCAGATGCCTCTAAGAGCATTGTTTCTGTACGCAATGTTTTCAGCACAACACAACAATTGTACTGTTTTATTGAAGCTTCTCCCAAACGGCATGCACTGTTTACAAATGTGAAGAATTTAGATAGTGCAGGCAGTGCGGAAGGTAATGATTTGTCTCTCAAAGCACTAAACGACACAAGATTTAGCAGCAGGTACGATAGCTTGCGTGCCGTTCAACAGCACCTAGTAGACACAGTACTTACTTTGTAAGAAACTGAAGTTACGGACCCAAAAGTTGGTAGTGAAGCTCACTGTTTGATAAAGTGTATCAGTAAGTTTGAGTTCGTTTTCACATAAAATGTCTTGAAATGTGTGTTTGAAAAGACGAACATTCTTTCAAAATGCAAAATCACGATGTATCAGTTCATGAAGTAGTTGATATTGCCAATAGAACAATAAAGTCTTTAGCTGAATATAGAAATGAATGTAAATTCAACTTTGGTCTGAAGCATTTACTTTTTGTGAAACTCACAGATTCGAGGGGCCTACTGTTCCACGCAAGCGGAAATATGCGCAGAAAATTGTCGGAGGAGATGTTCACCCCAAGTATGATTCACCTCAAGACTTTTGGTCAATAAAATTTACTACCCTCTACTAGACAATCTCTCTGGGAACATCAAGTCGCGTTTTGAAAAAAATCATCTGATTTTACTGTGCTATATAGAAACATTACTGACTGCTTCAATGAAGAACAATAAGGTTTGTAGTGACATTATCAAAGAAACTTGTTGAGCTGTGAGTGAAGCATTTGGTATTGTCAGTGAAACTTTCTTTCTTTAATATCTATCATGGTATGTGATATCAAGTACCACCTGTAGTGCCGGTTCACCGGTACTTGTCAGTATTATATTTTTTTGCCCCGCTACTTTTGATTCCCAATCGCCGCCACTTTTTACCTGGATTCCTTCAGTATAGAAGAAGATACGACACGTGGAGTACCACAAGGTTCCAGAGTGGGACCGTTTTTGTGGAACACAATACCTGATGACTTGTTGAAAACTGAACTGCCACAAGACACCTGTCTCGTCAGATATGCAGATGATACACTAGTCATTAGTCATAGTGACAGTGTAGACCTACTGGAACTTGTTAGACTCAACGAGACCCTCTTCAGGGTTAAAAAATGGCTGGACCAAAAACAACTTCAGATGGCAGTGGAGAAAACAGGAGCAATGCTCATCACAGACAGAAGAGTGTTTAGACTCCCAAACATCGAACTGGAAGGGAAGCAAATTGAATGGAGCCGCCAAATCACCTACCTAGGTGAGAAATATATCTCGGACGGGATCCAATCTTGCCAGGCTCACGCCTAATATAGGAGGTCCAAAAGAAGCAAAGAGAGGATGATTTCTTGTGTCGTCTACTCAAGAATGCTCTATGCGGCCCCAGTCTGGGCGGTTTCTCTCGAGAAGGAGAAAGTATAGCCAGATACAAAGAAGAATGGCTATCAGGATTGTATCGGCCTACCGCACTGTGCTAGTATTGGCCCGTGTCCCACCAATAGACCTATTAGCGAGGGTTAGGAAACAAGTTTACCTTGCCCAAAAAGACTTGAAACCGGAAGGCCGTCCGTACACCCCCGGACAGATCTCTGCAATTAAGGTGGAGAAAAGGAACGTGCTCCTGAAAGAATGGCAAGAAAGATGGGACCAGGACACCAAAGGCAGATGGACTCACCTAATAATTCCTAACCTAGAAGGTTGGATGAAGAGAGAACATGGAGAAGTCGATTACTACTTGTCACAGGCACTAACTGGACACGGTTGCTTCAACAAATACCTAATCGTAGTCACTGTGATTACTGTCTCTGTGAGGTAGACGTCCCCATGCACACATTATTTGAGTGTACCGCATAGGATACAGAAAGGGATATAGTGAGAGCAAAACTCAGTGTAGACATATACCCTGTAAATATGGTACCATTGATGTTCTTCTCTAAAAAAAATTGGAAGACATTAGAAGTAATGCTACTAATATCCTACAAAAGAAAGAACAGAGAAATCGAATAAAAGAGCTAAAACTAAACGCCAGCCTCCTCCGCGAAGTAATGTCTAGCGACAGTTTCTATGGAGAGGACTACAAGGTAATAGTAAGGTAGAGGTCTAGGGTTTTAGTCGGTAAACCATGTGTGGGAGTCCGACTTAACCAGCTTCACTGACATCCATAAAGGATTTCCCCCTTCTAAATAATAATAATAATAATAATATTATAATAATAATATATTCAACCACATAGATCATTACAATGATGAATGGTGAGTCATAATACTAACAATAGTTGCAATAACAGTATATTTTATGTATGAAAATAACAACGTAGTAATATTAAATATATTTAATATTATTAATTTAACTTAGTCAAAGCAGAAGTTAACCTAAAGATACAATTATGTTCTGCTATTAAACAATATTAGTAATTATTTAGGCTAGTTTATTAGGTATCTATGATACGTTTTTTATTATAATTTTACCTCAATTTCATTAATTTATGTTAAAATCCATAATTATATTACAGCAGTGTAATCTTACATCGTCGTTTTTCTCCTTAATTCATGAAGATATTAAAACAATGCGTGCTATCCATTCCCTGCAGCTGGTCAACGTTGATTCCAAGGTGCAATTCGTTCGTTCGCGTAACGACAATTAAACGCATTTCAGTGAAATTTCCTTTACAGTACAACGCTCAGACATTTAATCTAGAAGAAAAGACTGAAATTCCGTACATAATAATATAATATTGTATAATAAAATCGGATAATACTAAGTACCTCGCCGAGAGTAGTGAAAAATTCATTTTTTTAAATTCTGGGATTCTCCGTCAATATCTTAGAAAACGAATAGGAATTCAAAAACTGTTACGAGAGATTATAAAATAATTGGAGATTAAATATGTATTTTCCAACTTCCTAATAACAGCTTAATCTGTCTTCAAAACATTCAAATTTCCAGGACATTTTTGACAACTCAGCAGTTTACATGAAACAGTGATTTTCTCTTCTGATTGATGATTCTCTTATTTCATAAAAAAAATGGAAATGAAAATGCAACGTCTTACCTTACATTACTTTTCAGTGGGTAAGCACTGGCGTGTCTCATTTTGAAAGGTTACATGTTTCTCTTCATCTCACTGAGCGCCCCCACGGCCCGGGACTCAAGTGAGTCAAATCCTGTATAAATCACAGTCTTAAAGTTTCTGGTAATTGTTATCATAATTTTATAGTCACAACATTCGGTTGCAAATTGCTAACATTTGACAGAAAATGTATGTAATAAAATTGGAATCAATCTCGGACACAACGAAAGTACTATTTGTTCTGTGATCTTTCATATAAGTTTTTAGAGTAATTTGTATTTTTTTACAATTAAATTCCTCTGTTAAATTTTAACACACATTAAAATCGTGTTCCGAGAATCGGAATATTTTACACAACTTTGGATGGATAATACCTGTTCACCTCTTGAATCAGCAGTCATAATACTAACTAATAATCGTTAATGACAATTAACTGGCCATAAATTGAGACAAATAACCTGCGAATTGGATTCAACGACATCATTCATGCAGGACACCGAGATTCAACTAGCGAGCTCGGTTGGATACTAAACTTCCACGCTGTCCATGGCTAGTCCTTAATAGAGGAAACCTGGTGATTTCTATTTTGTCTCCGTCATTTTCTGACCAAACTGCAAATATTATTAAAAAATCTGTAGAATGTATTTCGTAGAAAACTTCATGTCCTTCACTTCAGACCTGATGGTACTTTTCGAAACCTATATTTCGTGTCAAAGGCGATAGCAAGCAGAGCATTAAAAATACAGTATATAGTGCCAACCACAGAAAAAATCAAATTATCCGTATTTTCTAAGACAGTGAGGGAGTCTTTTGGAGAGGTGAGTATTCCACATTTTCTTCACTGCTTAAGGCGGAGTACACAAGTTTTTCGAATCTACTATTCAAATACAATCTGCATGCCAAATTTCAAACCTTTGTATTATTGTTCCAATTTTTGTGAAATTTTGACAACGGAACATTTTGGATTACTATCATAACTTCATTCACGAAGGGTGCACGTGATTCGCTCCAGCAATCAGAGAAATACTGGAAATCGAGGCGCTCGCAAGAAAAAGAGGCTCACACAACCTATTATGCGAGTCTGTGTATGCGTCACATTTTTAATATTTGTTAAATTGTAGAGAAACGGAATTTTAACTTTTATTTCATGTTTCGCACATTATGAAATATTTTACGAAAAAAAGTTTCAAAGCTAGTTGAAGAAATCAAATAATGTAAGTTTATTACCATTTTTCGAGTTTTAGGCATAATAAATGTCATATGTATTCGAAATATAATTTTTAGTTTTTCCGAGGCCGACTTTGAAACCTGCAAGAATATAATAATCTGAAGAAGTTAGACACATATAATACAGTTTTAAATAGCGACGGATTCTGGCCAAATGTGTATTTTAAGCTTCTAAGTATAGCTCGCGAAACAAAACTATCCGAAAAACTCTTCATTGTATTATCCGAAAAGTAAAATAAAAAATCGTCGAGTCACAATTTCCTTAAACATTTTTGCTCTTCTATGACATTCACTTACAGGCCACACCATCCACCAACCTCCTGGCTCGAAGAAACACTTCATTCACTATTATTCCCGGTACCACGGAAATGGTGTCAATTTTTTTGTTCTTAAATCGTCCTCCCGTAATTCACTAATAAATCGACTTAACAGAAAATCGAGAAAAGAGGTCGAGAAAATATTACTTCTTTTCGATACAATGCGATTAGTAAAACATACGCAAGTGTTATATTCGCTCAAACGATGATAAAATGGCGTCAGTTGGTGTTAACTTAAAATCTTCTAAAAGTAGTAATTTGTTACCTACGTCCCATAAGGAAGAAGCGTTCAATGAATTTTATACAGAGGTTGGTTATTTTCTTAATTTTTTATTTATTTATGGTGTATTATGTGCCTTTTATACTATTTCCGTTTTTGATTTAAAGGTTATGTTGTAGCTATTATTTAAACCGCTTCGATATATCTTATGAATTATATTTAAAATTAATCAGTTGTTTCCGCAAAACGAAAGGAATTTATATTTGTAGTGTTACGGTATTACCAGCTAACGTATTCCGTGCACATTTATTTTTAAGAATATGTAGGTTAATCCGACACTTCATTTCAGTAAATTCCGTAATCAATATGTAATAGGTTAAAGAAATTGAGAAGCGAGATTCCGTTTTGACACCTAAGCAGCAAATTGACCGTCTTCTTCGACCAGGATCAACTTACTTCAACCTAAACCCTTATGAAGTCTTGCAAATAGATTCAGATGCTACTCTGGAAGAAGTGAAGAAGAAGTACAAAAGGGTAAATATAATTAGTAAGAGGCGTTATATTCTATCATTTTTCAATTACATGTTTATTATCAGATTTGAAAATATTATGTCTTCTCAGTTGTCAATATTGGTCCATCCTGACAAGAATCCAGATGATCCTGAGAGATCTCAACAAGCTTTTGAAAGTAAGTTACCTATGTCCTAATGATATTTTCATATACTTTAGAAAATGAAATCATATGAAGAACTTTTGTTTCAGTTATAAACAAAGCCTGGAAAACTCTTGAAAATGAAGAAACTAGGAACAAATGTTTAGATGTTATTGAAGAAGCAAAAGCACGAACCGACCAAATGGTTGGTAATTGTTTTTATGATATATTTTTTCGTATTTCTATTCTTTTTTTCCCCTTTGCATGAATGTTATAGTCCTAATGCAGGTGCCATTTTCCCAGTCTGTAAACTATTTTGATGTGTCTACATAATGGGTTGCATATTTGTGTGATTAGATTGCGGAGAAAAAAAAGAAACTCAAAAAGGAAGGGAAAGATACTCGTATTGATGAAGATGAACCAGGAAATTATAAACATGCTATTTATGTAATGACAATGAAACTTTTTGCTGACATGGAACGTAAAAGGAGAGAACTAGAGCAACGTGATATAGAAGAGAGGAAAAGAAAACGAGAACAGGAAATTGAAGAAGAAGAAAAAGCAAACATTGAAAAAGAATGGCAAAAGAATTTTGAGGTATAGATTTCAACTCTTTTTACCTCCTTTTATATATATCGTTAAGATTTAAGGACTACCTATCCTTTGTTACTGTATTTTTTTGTAACTATTCCTTTTTGGCCGTAATTATGTAATTTGTTCCTAAGAGAACATATTGTCAGTTTCCTTACAACAGCAAAGTGCAAAATAACTGATTCACTCGGAAAATATAAATTGTCTTTTCTATATTCTTACATGATGTTGATAAAAAGTCGTGATAGTGTTTCTATTAAGAAATTTTTTCTCTGGTTTTAATGTTGCTGGTCTTTTTGTTGCATGGCGTTATGAATGATTTTATATTTCTGCTCTATAGTATAATATAGTTGTGAAATTATATTTTTGAGTGTCTATTAAACTTTGCTGTCAAATTATCAACCTGCTCATACATTCCGTGCTCAAAAATTCAATTTTTGGCAACATTTTTTATTATTCACCTATGATTTATTTAGTTTTTAAGAGGAGTACATTTCTAGAGTTTTACGTATGCTTCACTCCGTTGGCTGTTCTGTTTTACAATTAAAAGTTGAAAATAATATTTGTTTGTCATGGAAATTTTTTTACATTGGTTTGGAATTGTAATGAGACATGAGTTTTAGTGAATTTTTCTTTGGTAGTTCTTGTGTTTTTGTGTGAATTGTATTCATTCAATCACACAATCTGTGTGTCCAAGATCTACAGGTTTCACTCCTCGATGAATAATAAAATGAAATAATAATATTTTTTGTAGTATATTTCAAGAGTAATTTTGATGGCTTAACTATCACCATCCTTTCTTCGATATTAATCATACGAGAGTATTAACCCTGTGATTCACTACGCATTAGCATACGCTGTCTTATTTTTAAGACTTGATACTACTTCTTCTTTTTTTTTTCCTTGGGGCTTTAGGGCTCACCAACGTCAAGGTCATTGGAGTTGGATACTAGTCGGATACTGAACTTGACACTAGTCGGATACTGAACGTTATTTGTAGTTATAACATATAACAACAAGTGTTAGTGAAAATAATTTCTTTTATTATTTGTATCATCAATAATGTCTTTTTATAACTAATATAAATTGAACACCTCACCAACTATTTTTTATTCCTTGTAGAAACTTTTTCTAAAAGCTGTATCTTTTAGAATTGTTAAACTACCTTTTGTTTTTCTTTTAGGAGTCTCGTCAGAATCGTGTCAATAGTTGGAAAGCTTTCCAAGCTGGCAGTTCAGGAAGTGGAAAAAGCAAAACTAAAAAAGTCCGTGGTGTTTTCAAACCTCCAAAACACAAGGCTGAATCAAGATAATCTTCAGTGAAGTGGAGTGATAGTTGATGAAGAAAAACAATGTTAGAACGTTGCTCAGTTAAATGCAACATTGTTTATGCAAATGGAACTTCTTTTTGTTTCTACAAGTGTGTTTTAAATTAAAATAAATCAACAGACATGGATTTTAATTGATTTAGTTGTGTAGTTTTGACAAATTTTGGTGTTGTCAAAGTGTATTGTTGGGAATAGTTCAGGAGTAACAAATTTTAAAACTGGGTCTGTTAACTGTTGATACTCTCCTCAGTCAATTAGCTGAGTTTCTTCTTTCTTACTAAAAAAAGAAGCTGGTAACAGCAGGGCAAGTGTATAGAAAAATCAAGCAAATGGGTGTTTTTACTTAATACATATATTCCTGGAAGAGAATTGAATGTATCTGCCATACGAATATCAGCTGAACTCTTACTGCGATATTGGGATAAGTTTAACTTTGTTTCTCTTGTGGAAGGTTCTCCCCTGGGAAGTTTGTACAGTTTCATCTCTGAGTATCTCAATATTTATAAATTGCTTCTTTATTGTGAATTAATGTTTTTTTTAATAATTAACCTGTTTGTCAGTGTTACTCAACGTGTTGGAAATAGTCATCTTAAAGGTTTCAGTAACATCTCAGGAAAGGACAGGAAAGATGTTCCAAAAATGACGGACAGGTGGCTCGATTCTGTTCGAGTTTCACTATTCCTTCTCATGTTCAAAACAATGTTTACTTCATTTTGGAATTAATGCTGACGTGTTCAAGAATTCATAAGCATTAATGCTCCAGCTGCTTTGATTTTGGTGCGAAGACAGAGAAACATCAAGGCTCTGATATGTGTTCAAAAAGTCGGTTATTTATTATCTATAACCCACTTATCCTCTATCTTGCACTCTAAGGGAAGTTTAGCAAGTTATTCTGTGTGGGCCTTCTACAGAGAAATGGAGGTTGCAGCCTTATTTCCTGCATATTTGCATTGAATCAGTATTTTTTTTTCATTGTACTGTTATTTTATTTTGTATACTGATCTTTTGTAATCTGACTGTGGTTAATTTTGCTTAAACTTGTGGTCAACGAAGTCCTTGTAGCAATTTTTCAATGTTGAATGAAACATGTTTGCTTGGAAGTTGAGTTCTAAGAAAAGGGATCTTAGATCATGACTGTGCTAATAGTTTATTAATAAAGATATTTTAATATATATATTTATTATGAACGTGATTAGTTATTAAAATTTACAAAAACAAATCATTTTTTTGTTCTTGCTAATAAAAAATATTTGTTTAATAAGATCTGAGAAATGGTGTGAATAAATGTTGTGTACTTGTATGGTGGTAAGCAAACATTTCTTTGAGTGTGCATGAAATTCTTTGACTCTAGCATTCTATGTTGTACGAATATATCATACAGATCAGCACTTTGTGTTATACATATGCTGTCAAAATAAGTTTTTGGCATGGCAGGTCCATCAAGAGAAAATAAGAAAAATTTGTTCAGAATTACTCTGTCATAGAATACAATATGAAGACAGTTTTATTATAATACTAAACATTAAAAATACTTTTAAAAAATAAAGATATGCCCTATTTAAATTTTTGAGTTTGAAACGATAAATTTGCTGATGAGAATCAAAATATTGCATTACAAATAAATAAATATGACCCATTAGTTTTATTAATTGGGCAACATTTTGTGTAAACCCCACCCCGAGCCAGTCCGTTCAATTTTAAGTGTATTGAAAATGACCTTTGGGTTGACATAATACTTAATCCAATGATTTTTTGATAGTACAGTAACCGTAGAAGAAATATATGCATAAGGAGCCTTAACACATTATGCTCATGAAACTGGTATTTATGTGCACACAGCATTCTGTGCTGCCTGGTTCACTTATCTCATGTATGGGGATGTGTCTCAGGTCTTCTGGGGTTTAGGTCTGGGTGGAAATGGTGTACGGTTGTAGAAAGTAAATGGGTGGTGTAGTGGTTAACACCCCTGCGATCTGTGCAGGAGTCCCGGTTTTGATTCCCAGCTCGTCGCCAGTTTCACCTGACTGAAAGTTATCAGTATAGTAACCAGTTGCTATGAAATGAGACTAGTTCATTTTGAGAACTATGTATCTTACTGGTAGAAACAGTGGGAAAAATAACTTGTGACCTATAAATACTAAATTTAAAATGATAATATCACCAGCCACCTTGCTTCTGTTTCATTTTTACATCCTTACTCATTTCTGTAGATCTTTTATTCAACTTAATTTCTCTACAGAGTAGTTCTTAATTGTTACTTGGCCATTGTCAATGTTCAGACAATTTGCTAATCTTTTTTCAATATTATAAGATGACTTGAAGATATGTTCACTTGCCACTCCACAGGCATCAGGTGTAACCTAACACACTTTCATATTGTGAAGTAAAATACTTTAGGAACTACAATTAAAATATATATTGAGTGATGTCAGCCACTTCCTCCACTTAAAATGTAAGTGGTGAGTGTGGCCTACATCACTCAATATATGTTTTAATTTTAACTCTTTCGTATTGTGAGTTAAGTTCTAGAGCACAGAAATTATTAACAAATGCTAGTGATATCCAATTAAAAACTACTACTATCATCTGGATCAGGGCTGTCCAAGTTGTTCCCCAACAAGTAAAACTGATGGGTCATATTTATTTATTTGTAACATGATATTTTATTCTCACCAACAAATTTATATTCTTTCAAGCTGGAAAAATTAAATAGTACATTTCTTTATTTTAATATTTAGTATTAAAATAAAATGTTTTCATTTTAAAATGTTTGATGGGGTTATTCCAAACACAATTTTCTATATCTCTAACAGGGAAATGGTCGTATGGAAACTGCAAATCTGGCTAATTGAGCTCCAGTATCTTTTTGGTAAAATAAGTACTGGGATGTTTTACAAAAATCCTAATTCAATATAAATACATACAGTTACATTCTTGTCTTAAAAAAAAGTATTTCCCTCTTATAAGTAACAAATTTGTGTTCCCCTGGTGTCTCTTTTAAAGGGGGTTTCACTGTATCTAATTTAGTATTTCCATTTTCTAGCAAAACAAAAATTATTAATAAAATAAATTATCACAGAAGATAACAGGGACATCACTCATGCTTTATATCATATTAATATTAAAAATGATGGTGACTCAACTTGTTCATTGGAGTCGCTACAATAAATAATAGTACTAATTCATAAGCCTGTTTTGGAATCTGTAGGTTGTTTATCAGAAAGCAGAAAAAGGTAACAAAATTGTTATTTTGGATATGGTAAGATTATAAAAATAGTATGAACTCCTTATTAAATTCGTAAAGAGTATTTAGATATTACAAATAATCCCTTAAAAATGCATGTTCAGGAAGTTAAGAAAACTTATGAATAGTAAAATCTTGACAAGGNTCCTTATTAAATTCGTAAAGAGTATTTAGATATTACAAATAATCCCTTAAAAATGCATGTTCAGGAAGTTAAGAAAACTTATGAATAGTAAAATCTTGACAAGGAAAGAAAAAGATATCAAAATTAATCTTGGTTCCACAGATTTATGGTTTCATAAACCTGGAATGAAAATGAGACCCATCATCAGCAATGAAGGTGTGTCCAACTATAAATTAGCAAAATGATTGGTAGTAAAATATTTGAGTTGTCAAAAATTTGAAAAATTAAGTATTAAGAACTCTTTGAAACTTATTTTAAAAAAATGGAAGATAAGGAACTTGATGAAGACATTTTGGTTTCTTTTGATGTGGTCTCTATTTACCAACATACCTAAAGACAAACTATTGGAAATTTTTAAAAAGTGGTTACTCTCCTTGAACATGGAAATAGTTAAAATTAATGAATTTTTGGAGCTAACAAAATTGTGTATCAACCAAAATTTCTTCTGATTTGATGGGAAATTTTATCTTCAAACTTTTGGACTAGCAATTTTGAAATACACTTTCCCCTTTTTTGGAAAATTTATTTATGAGCAATTGTGAAACTCACCAAGGCATTTCTCTAGATGTTTAGAATTTAATACAGTACGTAGATGATATCTTCTGTATCATTAAAATAAGACACAGTACGTAGATGATATCTTCTGTATCATTAAAATAAGACATGTTGAAGATGCTCTCAAATTACTGAACATTCAAGATAAAACAAAATTTATTTGGGAAATTAAAACAAACAATTTTTTACTCTTTCTGGATTTAAACATTTTTAATTGTGGCAAAAGATTTTAATTTAATTAGACCCTCACAGATAACATTAAAGAATTTGGTTTTAATCTGGTGCAGCACAAAATGCCATAAAAATAAACTTGCCCATTGAAAGATGAAGAATTCAATTTTGAATATGATTTGATTGTTCAGACTGCAAAATTAATGAATTTTCAATAATTTCTGTTGGTAAAAAAATATCTTATTTTCAGTATAAAACTTATTATTTTATACTTTTACAGTAGGAATCAGTCTACTTGACAACATTCCCACAAATTAAAATTCGTTCTTAGTTAATATGTTATTACCTCTATGTTCTATACCCCACAAAGTTACCGTTTGTATTATCACCAGCAAAGGTCAAACTCTTATTTACAATACCCAAACTACTATCGGATTTTTTTACTATAGACCCCCGACTTCTAATAGCTGTGGAGAGTACAACAAAAATCGCAGAAAAACCGTTACTACCATTGGTTTTGCATCTAAGCAAGTGAATATTTTGGTTTTATGAATGAATATTAATTTTTTTACACCTGAAATGTTTCAAAAAACGCGATATTTTTACGGTTTTTGTCGGTATGACGACTTCATTATTTTTTATAAAATAAAGTAAAAGTGGCAAAAATAATTCTTATTCAGAGAATGATTCTATTGTGTTTGTGACAACATTCATAAATTTCAAGCTTCCACTTGCAATATATATAAAGAGTTATTATTATTATCGAAAACACTGCTAAAAACGACCAGACACATTTTTAAGGAATACAAATTTATACTGTCACACTCAGAAGATCACAATACAATTGAATTAGAACATTTAAAACTATTTACACAGCCTTCAGCGAGTGATAAATAACAGTTTTTTGAATAATCGGCCATCAATGCATTAGTCACGCGCGTTGTTGCCAATGCCGTATTAGTCGTCAGCTGAGGAGTCCATCCTGTTAAAACACTGATACCCAAAGTGGGCTGTATCGACCCCAGGGACCGTCTACAACCTGCAAGGGGTATAATCATAAAATACTGCGCATTATTTCCCTTAAGACTTAACTTGAAAACTTTGAATCAACACAAAGGCTTGCAAAATAATTTTTTCAAAATCAGCTATTTCTCAGATCTCTATTATATTTACTAGGAAGTTTCACAATAATATAAGCAACATCTATGCCTAGTTAGAATACTCTAGAATAAGTACATAAGAAGTTACTATCTGAAAATTGTAGGCAACAATGTTCCTAAAATACAATATAGTGTGGTTATAATTGTAGTAAAAGAAAATGCTGTATTAAACGAGGCTATGAGCGGCAGAGTGGACTAACCCACAAAATTGTCATTTATCTATTTTTGCGGAAGTGCAATCTTTAAGGTAGACTGCAGAGTGCACTAATCAACCTTCTGCAATATATCGGTAGATGGCATTACAATACTGCTTTTGTCCATTGTTAAATATAAATAGAGGCAACCGTCTCTGCTGCAGATTGTCCTTGAGAACATGAGACAGAAGATACTTAGAGAAGTCGCTCGCTCGCTCATCCGCTTGGAAGGGGTGGGAAGAGGGACCGTGCAACGACTTGTGAGTAGCAGTCAGTGAGGGGAATCGAGTTCCACCACCTAAGGCGATGTGCGAGAGAGACAGAGAACTCTCTCATCGTTTTCCCCTCCGGACACCGGCGAGTAAGGCTGTTGGATTTATGTATATACTTTTGCCAGGCTGCGTCTAGAGAGAGAGTGGCCGATGCGCGTTACGTTCTTGATTGGCTACGCCATTTTTCTATCAATGAGGAACGAATTTAAAATTCCAATGTATACTGCAATTGAATGAATTCAATTCATGTCACTTTGATGTCTGCCGGACAGCAAACTCGAGAACCACTTATCCGATTTCCGTGATTCTTTTATTTTTTTAAAATTCATGTATATGTTCTCTGGCATATATATGTTCGCGCATGTCATTTGTTATCTTAGTTATCACAAGTAATAGGCAAACGAGAATAGACAATAAAGTCGGGAGTGGGGGAATCAGTCTTAGGAGACATATATTCGCTTACGCTGCCTAAANTGGCAATATTGTTCGCCTCAAAGAGATCTACAAAAAACCACAACAGCATGTCTATCTACAATCATTAACCAAAATTATTAAAAAATAGAGTTTTTAAAAAAAATAGACGTGTTAAAATACTTCAACTTAAGAGAGTATTTGCTGAAGATAAAAATAAATTCTATTCCTATTAAATGCATTTTGTTTTTTGTGCATTTAAGATAGATGAAAACTGTCTTTAAATCGTAAAATTGGCATGAATAGTTAAAATTTTACAAGCGATTTAGTTTTTCAAGCGGTCGCCGCCGCCGCCCCCGTCGTGTGTTGCCTCGGGAGGTGCTCGGGAGGGTCAGGCAAGCATTTGACTGGCACGCTACCTTGTGATACATCACATGAAACAAACATTTTATACTTACATTAGTATACTTGAATCACGTGTCGGCCGCACTCTTTTGGAAGCAAAGTTAACTATGCTTGCCCATTGGCAACGATAGTCAAATATTCGATGCTGGAAGGTATTGGAAGGCTGGTCGATGCAAACGACAAGGACCTTCCAGTCATAGTCAAAGAAGCCACCTTCCTTGTCGATCTGGCTACACACTCGTCGAAGACCGCCAATAGTACGCGTAATTCATAGTGAACCATCTATGACCGTATGTTCTATATATCTTCCTCCGACACGAGATTTTTCGGAGACCTCCCTCAGAGATTTAATTCATCAGCTACCTCGACCATTCCTCCTCCTTGGAGATTTCAACGCCCACAGTGTACTGTGGGGCTCGTCCAGCGATTGGCCCAGGGGCCGACTGCTGAATTGTCTCTTTGAGGGAGAAGATTTATGTCTACTGAACACCGGGGAGATGACCCACTTCCANAGGGAGAAGATTTATGTCTACTGAACACCGGGGAGATGACCCACTTCGCATTTGGCACGGGGTCATGGACTGCTATAGACCTATCAGTATGCTCTCCTGAAGTTGCTGATATCTTTCAATGGAGTGTAGAAGATGATCTGCATGGTAGCGAACATCATCCTATCTGGTTGTCGTTGCAGGAACGTGCGACTATTCCCGAAAGCAAGCCACAGAAATGGATTCTCAGTAAAGCTAATTGGACACAGTACCGTTCCCTCTCTGTCTTCAGAGAAACGGGTAGTGTCCAAGAAAGGGTCGACCATCTGACCCAGGTGATTCATCACGCCGCTGAAGAATCCATTCCAAAAACATCTATTTTTCCGCGAAGACCTCATGTCCCCTGGTGGGACGACGCATGTCACTCCGCCATTCGGGCAAGACGAAGAGCCTTGCGGAGATTTAAGGCTAGTCCATCTCCGGAAAACCTCGCCGCATATCGGATTGCTAGAGCAAAAGCGCGCAGAACTATCAAAGAATCCAGATCCACCTCCTGGAAAGCGTTTCTAAGCACCATTAAGAGAACAACATCGTCCACTAAAGTATGGGAGTCCATCCGAAAGATATCTGGAAGGTATTCTCGAGTCCCAATATCTGGACTCAATTATCAGGGTCGGATTCTCACCAACAACAGAGAAATGGCAACAGCAATGGCTGAATATTTTGCTGACCTAACATCTACAGCAAACTGCGATCCTGATTTCAAGAGAAAAAGGGAAACAGCAGAGAGCACATCTTTTGACTTTCGTTCCACCAACTGGGAACCCTACAACTCTTCCTTCTCTATGTGGGAACTTGAGTCAGCTCTAGCGACAGTCTACAACACTGCTCCTGGCCCTGATTCCATTCATTATGAAATGCTGAGACAACTGAGTCTCGAGTCGAAAGAATACCTTCTGGATATCTTTAATATTTCATGGTCCGAGGTAGTATTCCCTAATTCCTGGAA
>NNCF01135618.1:2792-14927 GCA_002313205.1 Laupala kohalensis | reverse complement strand
TTTTTTTTTTTTTTTTTTTAAAGAAAAAATTTAATATTTGAAAAAATTAAAAAAAGGAATGGTGGATGAAGGGGTATGGGGGGAGGAACGCATGCGGTTTTTAATGTGCACTCACCTGACGACGGCCAGTGACCCACCAAGCGTGTTGTGAGAGATGGGCGTTGGATGGAGACTGGTCACGTGACACATAAACAAGTGGAGATATGTTCTCCACGTCATAACCTCACCCTCCTACCATCCCATTGTGCAATACCCCCATGTTTTCTGCGCATGCGTCATGCTATTCATGAAGTGATGTGGAGAGTGTCACATGATTAGGAAAAAATAAGGCAGAAAAGGTGAGAAAAAATTCACGTTTTTAAAGAATTTTTTTAGAGATAATCTTTTAGAAAAATATGAAATATGTTAACATATTATCTAAAACTAAATAGATTACATTGATTTTTTGTTTTCTTTCATATTTTATTTTAATTTTCATACAGAACTTAATGATTTTTATTACATTTCAAAAATAAACTCACCATCGCCCACTATACATAAGTGTTCAACTTGTTCTCTGCAATAGGGAAGGCGATAGTTATAGATTGCTCTTCTTTCTTCCTCTCTAAGAGTGGATCAGTGGAGTTCCCTGTACATAGAAAGTTATGAATCAACTATGAGTCTTCCTATATTTTCACAGATAAATGGATGTGAATCAATACGGCTATAGTGAATAAAGGGTCTTTCTGCCACGATCGTATTTTTGCATAAACCGATTACGTCCTCTACGAAACAAAATCTCTCGATTTGTAAAATCAGTCTGCTACAATTGAACACCGCAAGTGGTGTTGTATCGTTGTAGTCATCAAAATCAATGTTTGGAAACAGAGGATGGTGGTGAGCGTGAACCACACGAAGCTCATCCAACAGGAAGGGGAAAGGAATATGTGAGGGGAAGGAAACATCGACACACGGGGCATGTTCAATAATTTACGGACGAACGATCAATACAAGTCTTGCAGAACACATGGTTGCAGCTTGTCCTGACCACATCGCGTTCACAGATAGTCTTGGAAAGACAGATGGGACTCTCACGTATCACCGGGTTGGATGGACTGACCTGGAGATCCTCCACTAAATTCTTAATAAACAGTCATCTATATTCCACATAACACATGACGGGGAATGGCATTGATGTCTCTCCTTGCTCCTTGCATTGTCTACAAGTGTATGACTAATATTACGATGAGTGGGGTGTTCACATGTAAACACCACGAAAAATGTAAATGCCACATTTCATTACGAATATTCCGTATCAGTTCTGTTACGATACATGGGAGTCTTATGCATCCGTATGACGTGCCGGTTACACGTAGAGTGTTATATTATAGATTGGATATTATAGAATATTATAGATTGGATTTTGTTAAATTCACGCAATGGGATGGAAACAATCGTCTCCATCACATCCTCATCATATACAAGGTTCATGAATGTTACAATCAATCGTGTAGAAAACAATTGGATAAATTGAGTCATTTACAGCTTGATCGACAGAGGTGACGATCACATTCATGCGCCCTTACAATTCTGCAGTCTCCTCATCGGAAGTAGCATGATAAACAGACAAACCAAACAAATTAAAGGGTTCAATATCTTGAGCTTGGTTGATCTCCTCCTCCTCATCAGAAGAATAAGTTATGGTCACTTCTCTGGGATAAACTGTCAATCATAATAGTTCGATGGGTTCACTGCATGTGTTAAAGGGTTCTCGACACAGTGGACAATGATAATGTTGACTTTGTACACATTGTGCAATACAAGTTTTACAGAAATTGTGTCCGCACGTCGTTGTGTATCTGTGAGTCAATGGTATAGTCTCTTGCAAATATACTAGACACGACGTCACACGTGTTTACATAAAGTAGACACAAACACAAACAAGAAGAGACTGTCCAGGATAATGTCAATCCATATCGTGCTTGATCCTGATAAAACTTGTTTTGTTTTATTTTGTTATTTTGAACGGTACATCTCATATGTTCCAATATACTCTGAATTTGCAACTTTGGACGCGCTTCTTCATACGTCACATGTTTTTCAAAACATCCACATATGTGATAACTATAATTATCACATAGGGGATGCTGTATACAGATAGCATAATAGCAGGGGTTGCTCATTGTAGACTCACGTGCATTAACGAACTTAGTTGGTGTTGTTGTAACAGATGTGGGCGCAGTGGTGAATGGTGGTGTAGTCTCTGTTGCTGCGACGAACTGTGGACCATCAACGGATGACAGTGTAGACTCTGTTGCATCAACGGACGGTGGTGTAGCCTCTGTTGCATCAACGGACTATGGTGTAGACGCAGCGGCATGCAGAATGAAGACCAATACAAAGTAAATACAAGGCAATATCATCGTTTGCTTCGTGGAGAGATGTCTATGTCCAAGACCTTTTTTCATGCGTTTGCATTACAGATTGTTCTTCTTCTCAAGCACGCTCCTATTGAAATCTCGGACAAACACTCTCGATATGTGGAAGACAGTCAATGACGGTATGTCCTTTAGGCTCATGATGGTAACAGTGACGACAATGTTTGATGCTTGGATGTTCACGAGTAACAGGCTTGAACCGCACGAGTACTTGTGTTGCACCCCAAGTGGTGAGGATGACCAACGGTAGATGGTTGAGTGTGTCGTTGTCCAACAGCGTAAGATGTAGTCTTCGATAGCTCGAGATGCGTCTTCGTTCATGCTGCGAGACCTACTGCATTTTTCAACATGGCATTGCAGTCTTTAAGTAGTAGAAAACACGATAAACGTATCGCTACAGGAAAACCGTTGTTTTTCCTGCTCGTAATGTTTTCTTGCACGGGAAATCACAGCACCAATGAACGGAAGTTTGCGACAAATTAGACTTCCTGCACGCGAAACCACATCACCGCAGAGCGAAAGTTCACGACTCATGAAGGAAACCTCTTTTTCTTCCTGTTTATAACGACATACTCTAGCGCGGTCGACTTTGTTCTTTATAATCCACAGCATCGAGCACCATGCTGTGTAGAAGTTCTGCATGCTGCTGCAAAGCAGTACGACATACAAAAAAACATTACCATGTCAGATGATTGGAGTCTTTCCCAGCAATGTGTTGATATCATGCTACACGCGTAATTCACAACTTTTATTTATTTTTCTATACGATCTTAATTTTTGTTCTTCATTGCAAAGTAAGTGTTTGTTTTTCTGTTTGTTTTATAGGTATGCCATTGTTGACATGCATGATTTTATATGAAACAGGAAATTCATCTACAAGTGCGTGTCGATTCTCGAGGAGTCGAAAAAAAGTGTCCACATTGATATTCGAACCTCCTTGCGGAGAGGAGGCGTTGTCACCACATGATGGAAGGATTGCAGCGTGGTTGAAGCACACTCACCATTTATTTTGGAAAAGAGAAGGCAATTTTCCATACACCTTTCTATCCCATATTTAGGATGAAAATTAAAGAATGTGGGTACAATATACGATAAGGGCGAGCAGAAAATCAAATGGTTGAGACCTTATGTCAATGCGAGTGTCATCATTAGAAATTTGGATATATATAGATGTCCGAAATTAGTGGATTGAGTGGAAAATTACAGCACAAATGAAAGTGGAGTATTGAGACATTGTCGGAGAAGACGAGCGTGCACGATATGACTGTGAGCGAACGTCACGTGTTGGCAATGGCTTTGTAGGTAAGTGAGAAGGAAAACTTTCCTCCTCCCGCAAATCGTAAGGAAAGTAAGATCATACTGTTTAACATAATAAAGAACATCAAAACCTGAAACATAAATGACTTTGATGTTTACACACTATCCGCCACAAATGACTTATAAAAAATAAAATAAAACAATGCAAGAAAAAAAGCAATGTTAAGAGGAACATTTGTGTACTTTATTCTATATTTACCCATGATTTAAGTAGGGCTTTTTACCTTTTGGTAACCTAGATGGAGAAGAGATGGAGGATAAATCATCACAAAATATTTTTGAACACTATTTTCTTTAGTATATCCGGTTTGGTCTACAAAAATAGACTCTCAGTGTGATGGTCCTCCATCTAAATATAAAGAAAGTTGGCTTCCTGTCCCACGCAGTTTACCAACCAATCCTGACTCGTGCGATCCATCTTCCCAATTTTCGCTCTCTGAATAGAATGGTTTATACTCCTCGCTGCAGAATGATCCACATCCATGAGGGCACATCTTGGAAGACATCGAAGGGCGGTACCCACATCAACGATTGTTGTTGTATCAGGATACATAAACTGTCGAAATCATTGTGCATGCTGCTCATCCTTCACGAAGATGCATTCGACGATGACAAAATATTACGCGTCCTTATCATCACAGGCGCTTTGTGGACCACACGGTATACAAACCCCAAAAGTGATGTCGGTACCATTGCAATGTTGTGGGAAGCAAAAAACAGTTAGCAGCCCAAATCGTCTTCTTGCCAGCACAGGGAATATATTCTACATAGGCGAGAGCTTGTAAAGAACGTATCATCACACCAATACCCTCGAAGAGCGACAATAACGATGGGTCGGCAGTTCACTTCTTCTTTTGTACCATTGTACAAATGACACAGTGTTGACGGGAAATGTAGTCCACACTTTCTATGCGTCGATTCAGATTCACATGCTTGCGACACATGGCATCATTCTTCTTCGTCAGTGACTGTTGACGAGCTCATTGGCATCCTGTGCTGTTTGTGGCTGGTGAGCGGGAAGCGATAACCTCCTTGTTGTAATGACATTCTAACACAGTGAATTCGATGGCTAGCTGTTTTATAGATGTCATCGACGACTGATGTCACCACTATTTTTTAAAGAAAGGATATTTCAGGAGAAAAAATGTCAAAGGATAAATATGTCAAAGGAAAAAATGTCAAAGGAAAAAATATGTTATATATTGCCTTTTTTAACTCATTAGAAAGTTTATTTAATTTTTTTCATGTTTCCATGCATTATGTTTCGCGTTGAAACCCAACCATTTGACATAGCGAAGTACGGCCTTTTTTGTAAAGTATTTTCTTATTAGAAAATCCTTTGGGAAGCGCGTTGACTGAAGTTCCTCGCGACAAAAACATCCAGCGATGGCTTCACCCTGTTTGTCTTGGAGCGAATACGTCANGGATTCGAGAGATGGACTTTGACGAATTTGAAAAGTTCCTTTGTTCACGAGGGTTCGTACCAATTCCGAAAGTGATGCACGTATTTGCTGATGCGTACGAGATCGCCTACACAAAACTTGGTGTCATGCGAGTCGTACGTTTTGACACATGCATAGACTGTTTTCACGATTCTATTGTTTTTGACATTTTTCGGTCGCATGCCTGTAGTTCGATGTTTCCTACCATTGTACTCATGAAAAAAAACCGGGAAGCATAGTTAATTAATGATGCGACCCTTCAGCAGAGAAAGACGCCACATTCTCGCTTTTAGTGTGCTATTGAAACGTCCCACCACGCATGCTTTCATGGTAGAGTAATGTTGAATATCTTTTCCCTTCAACGTCGCAAAGTTGCTATTGTAGAATTCGGTTCCGTGATCGGTTGGTAGAAGTGTAGGTTTTCGTTTTGAGGTGGACAGGAGATATTGGAATGCCTTCTTGATAGCATCTCCCGTCTTAGTCTTCACAGATTCGGCCCATGCGTATTTCAAATAGATGTCAATCACAGTCAAGATGTAATGCATGTCTCGAATGCTCCTCGCATAGACTTACATGTCTACTAAATCGACTTGCCAGAGATCATCGAGTACTTTGTTGAGCAAGCGACATCTGGGATTGCGTTTGTGTGCCGGAGCATGGAGTTCTCTAGCAATACCGTACCGCACATTGACGTGTGATGACTTCTCTTTTTTCATTGTATGAGACCAGCGTCAGGAAGCTCGTTTTCTATTTAATAATTCCTCCGCTACGCCCTATGTGCCTCGCCGATTTTGAGGAGAGCAAAAGACGTAATCTCGCGACAAGCGTATTCGGATCACGACAGTATTTATATCACGGAGGCGTGACAAAACGTAGACCTGATCCATTCTTCGAATTGGAGCGAGTGGCTGGACTCATCAAATCCTTAATAATTTTATACTTCGCGGTATGGTTATTCTTGAAAGGTCCTCGTTCATAGTATTGTTTTGTGTGCGCACTCGTTTCTTTGAGATGTTTACACGTCTCCAGATACAAGGGTGTCACCTCTCGCATATCAGGATGGCTATAAAACACGAGTTGAGACCGAGTGTCGGTTCATAGGTTTCCTCTTTCACTGTGAATGTACCGTCTTCATTGAGGATCGTGTCAGCATTCCCAAAAAACATCTTCCCATCGACGACATAGGTTCCGAAGTTGCAATCCTGTCGTCCCGTAATCATATTCACTCATTCGGTATACCACAAGGAGTCGCGAAGAGTAGGATCAAACACATCCTCCTCCGTGTCTTCACATCGTCTTGCTCTTCTTTAAACAAACGATCAAGATGGTATGTGGATGGTTCTGCTTCATCAGCTTCACTATGCTGTGCAGCGAAAGAGGGTTCAGGTTTGAGGAATGTGGGTAATAGAGAAGGTGATGTGTACACACACGTCTGCTTTGTTCTTCCTTTTTCGATTATTTCTTCTACATGTTCTTTCGCGTAGATAACCAGCATTCTACTGCGATCCCCTTCCATGACATGAAGTGCTTTGTTCGTGCGAACGCGATCAATTTCGTCTTAAAACGCTAGAGTAGGGGAATTGGAGACGGTGAAGGGAGTGAGTTTTGCGACCTTTTTGTTCTCTTCCATCTGACGCTCTCTCGCGTTATCCATTTTTGCGCGGATGACATTTTTATTGTAGCCTTGAGAAGTTATCGTAGCCCAGTTTTTCTCTGCGGTATGTTTTCATATTTTTATTCGCGACAACATTTCGCCCATGTTTTACACTACTCTTTTTTGTTTTCTATATATTTTTTACTTTTATGCGTCCTTCTAATTTTGCTTTCAACTTCATAGCTGCAGCTACAATGCTGGTGCACGTTCACCCTGTACCGCGTCTTTGGAAATGACGTGATCCCACGCACGCTTCGCGAGTTCTTCATCCGCTTTCTGTCTCTCTACACCTCCCTTATCGTGATGTTAGGCGATATCATGCACCCTACATGCCCTATCGAGAGAGTTGATGCCTCTATCCCCTCGCGCTAATTGCTTTATCAATTTTGTTCCGGGACCACAGAACACGTAGCTCGGAATATGTTGATGGCGCGACTGAAAAACCGCCAATCACCCCACAAACGCTCTTGCGCAGTTCTCCGTCGGAACGCCATCTGTTTATTCCTCACCCAACTCATGACGTCACAGCAATGTTGTGTTGTGACGCGACGTCATTATATACCTGGAACGAGAAATTGATCAAAATCCATGTGATAGCGTCTGTGATGCGTACTTTGTGTCTTGTCTACCACGAGAAAGGCGAAAGAGTGTGTTTTCCAAACATCTGAACACATCTGCTTAAAACCATGAAAAGAAGGCAAATCCGTGCCGAGATTTTTGTCGTCTTTTCAAAAAGCAACGATGATGTTTGCATTATGGCGTATGAGTTGTTTTAGGATTTTCGTATAGGTTTGACAAAGGTAGAGGACATCGCTTGGTCTGTGACGCCCCGCCGCAAAGTATGTTTTGATGCAATTTTGTTCTTCTGTCGCGATATCGTCGAACACAAAAACGCTATTGAGAATGGCGTCTGCCGTCGGGATCACCTTTTCGTGTTGTACAAACATCAAATCTACAGAGTCCGTATGTGACACGTTTTAGAAAATACCATCGCGTGTTGTGTAGAGATAAATGTTTTGAAACTTGAGCCCATTCGATTTCATCAAGAGAAATGACGTTTGTTTGTGCGCAACCGACAAGACGAACACTGTCAAACAATAGGGGTCCGTGTTTTCTACGCACGCTCCACACCCAAGAGTTGGATGACGTTGTGGACAGGAAGTGGTGAAGGTTGTTCCATAATCTCCAACGCCCATGCGTTGCTAGGACACAGCGAGATTACGCGATTGGCGTCAATAAATAGACACACAAGCGACATGAAACATGAGTCACTTTCAGGATCACACGTGAAGAACACATCATAGATATCATTGGTCGCAACCTGAGAGATAGTGTAATGCGTAGAGGGCATTATTACTTTGCAAACAAACGCATCACCGGGCTCGCTGAACCGGGAGGGGAGAACGACGGTGCAACGAAAGATTATGACGATGCATGTTTATCTGTATCTAATGCTACCGAGGCGACCGTACAAGAGTTAAAACATCACATTCAAACCGTACATGAAGGATAAAAACAGAATGTCAAGGAGACAGAACAAGCGTTAATTAGCGTGCCGAGATCATTAAAAATAATTTTTAAAACGATATTGAACCAAAAATAAACAGAATGGACTTACACAAAAACATGTATTTATAATCATCTTCGCGAATGCATCGACTCGTTTTTCTACGCAACACGAAGAGATGTGGTCTCTCAATGCCGCTTGGAACGCATAACGCGTACCTTACATGGGACTTTGACGTGTACTACGCTACACAGCCGAAAACTACTCCTAGACGATCTCTGATGACGTTTAGTCGAACTTGGACGACCATTGACGATTTGTGTTGACGTTTGGCGATCATTGGCGTCTATAGGAAATTTTTAACGACATCTGACACCTAAACGACCTCTGACAACATTTGGCCAATTTTTTACGACTTGGTTGCATTTTCTGACATCTGGACGATCTTTGAAGACTTTTGACATCTGGTCGGTTTTTAAGACTTCTGGACATTCTTTGAATACCTTTAACGACGTGTGGACGACCATTGACTACTTTTGAGAACTCGTCGACCTTTGAAGGCTTCTGTATACAAATTAACGATCTGTGGGCAATAGATGACCTTCTACAACTCCTCGATGACGTTTGACGATTCCTCCAAGGAATTTGAGTACTCCTGGATGACCATTGACTGTTTCTGGATGACTATTAACAATGTCTGGACGACGTTTGACGATTTCCGGGAAACATTTTGAGACTTCTGGACGATTTTTGACGACTTTTGTATGTCCTTTGATAAGTTTTGGACGTTTGTACTTTCTGGACGATCTTTGAAGACCTGTTACGAACCTTAAGAACCTATGACGATGTTTGAAGACCACTGATAACGTTTGACGACTTCGTTGACAACTAGAATGCGTTCGACGACGGGTGAATGACGTTAACATTTGACAATGTTTGGTGACCTTTGGCGACTTCTAGACGAAACATGGCAGTTTGTGGACGATATGTCACGATTCCTGGACGACCTTCTGGAAAACCTTCGACATTTTCTGGACGATATTTGCCGTTTTTGACGACTTTTCACTACTTTTGAGGAATCGTCGACGACCTTTATTTTCTTTTTAGAACTCCTCGACGACCTTTCACGACTTCTGGACGACCACTGACGATTTCTGGACAATCTTACTCGACATCAGGTCGTTTGACTTCTGGACATTGGCAACTGCTGGACGACATGAACACTCCTCGAAGACCATTAACTACTCCTGGACAAATTTGACGACTTCCAGGGAACCTTTCACGAGCTTTGACTACATCTTGACGACCTTTTAAATTTTGCCAACTTTTTACGACGAATAGATGACTATTGAAAACATTTGATAACCTTTCCCGATTCCTAGACGACCCTTGATGATAACTAGATGACCATAGACCAGCTTTCATGACTCCTTGACGAGTTTTGGCAATTCCTAGAATACCATTGGCGACTTCAAGAATAACTTTGACGACTCCCAGACGATCTTAGACAACTCCTACACGACTTTTGACGACTCTTTCACTATAACTAGACGACTGCTAAACGACCGTTGACCAGCTTTGATGACTCCTAGCCTACACTTGAAATCTATGACTATTCCTAGAAGACCTTTCATGACTCTTTGACGACTCCAAGACGATCATTGGCGACTCGAAGACGACCTTTGACTACTTCAATACTACCTTTGATGACTCCTAAAAGTTACTTGACAAAACGTAAAGTTCCTTTGACAACTTGACGACACCTAGACAACCTTTAAAAACTACAAGACGACCTTTGACAACATCTGACGACTCCTAGATGACCTTAGACAATCATTGACGAACTGTGACAATTTTGAAAACCATTGACGACCTTTGAAGACTCCTAGACGAATTTTCACGACTCCTTACACCTGAGACGGACTGCAAAACGTCTGACGATGGTTTACACCTGAGACCATCTGGAAAACAACATTTCGGTTCTCTCTAAGCTTCATATCTGACCTCTCATTTTCCTTTTGCTCTTAACCTCCCTCTGCTCCTACCTCATCACCACCCTCTCCCCTTCCCCACACCTTTCTTCCTCTGTCCCTGATCTTCCACCTCCTTCCTCATGTATTCCTACATCCACACCTCCTTCCGCCTCCACATAGTTACAACTTGCAGTCAAGAGTAAGATGTGGTACTCGAAGGTGCCAATCGCGTTCGGGTGCAGCGTGCGAGCTTGAACCGGGACTAGAAACTGTACCAAATTCATACTCCCCTCCACAATCTAACTTCGATTCCATTTCTCGAGAATTACAAACTCTTTGCGAAAATAAAATAATTATATTTCATCATAATGTCCAATCCCTTTCAAACAAATTGACAGACATTGAAATTCTGGTACTCGAAAATCCATTCGATTTGCTGTCTCACAGAACATTGGATTTCAACTAGCAACATCAATGATATATTTCTAATTATTATTTAGAAAGTTTACTGTTGACAAAATTTTAGAGGAAGACATCCCCACGGAGGTACGCTTATCTACATTCGTAATGATATTTTATCTTCTCAATTGTCAGACTATGAGAACTTCTGCGTTTATAGTGTATTCGAATTTTCTGCAGTTAATTTGACCGACATAGGTATTATTGTTTTATGTATTTATAGACCTCCTCAATCAGATCTTGACATATTTCTCGGAATTTTGAGATTATTTTAAAACGTATTACACGTAAATCGAAAAAATCTATCGTTATATGTGGCGATTTCAACATCGATTTCCTGAGTACTTCCGATTACGCAAATTTACCCATAAATCGATTCAAGAATCTTATCGACTTCTTCAACCTTGTAACTACGATAAACGACCCCACCCACCTCGCCAGTTCATCTAAAACATTGTTAGATCAGATTATTGTCAACAATGAAATCACGTATTTCTCTGAAGTGTTCCGTGCCGGATACAGCGATCACCTCGTGCAAGTGTTGACCATTAAAGATAAACTGACAGGGCCAAAACCATGTTAAATATTGTTACGAATTACACGTCACCTAAAAATCGCGAAGAAAACATTTCCGTACTAAACGATGGACAAATCGTATCAAATCCACTTGACATCGCAAATTTGCTTAATTCTTATTTCTCAGTAGGTAAAATAACTAATTCAATATCTCAAAACCAATGTCCTCCGAATATATCCACCCACGTACCCATTCTATGTTCACTTCCGAAACTAACGCCAGTGAAATCGTGAAAATCAGTTCATTAAAAAACAAATTTTCAACAGGCATAGATGATTCTTTGATGACTCCTAGACGATTTTTAGTTAAATTTTGTCGATCTTTGAAGATCTTTCACAACCTTTGACGATTCTTGGACAATCTTTGAATAATTTGACAACTTTTGAAAATTTTTGGCGATCTTTGACGACCTTTGAATACTCCTTGCGGCCTTTGACTTCTAGACTTCATTGATCAAACTACTTGCAATGAGAAATCTGAGAATATTGCAAGATAGATTCAAGCAAATTTATCAAATTTGGGTATTGAAGATGGAGAGAGGTTTTTGCTGATGATAATACTAACAACTCAGGGGGTATAAGCTATAGGAGAAGTAATAACATATTTACAAAATTAAAGGAATCTTCATTTTTGTGACTGTTTATTTATTCCCAATTTCAAATGTAATATATTTTGAAGTTTGCAATCATTGTTATTGTATGCATATTTTATCCTTGTATGAATAATTCCATTAAAATGGTTTTCATTTCTTCTAGTAATGTTCTTGATTTTGTCCTTCGGTGTCCTCTT
>NNCF01135616.1:0-19748 GCA_002313205.1 Laupala kohalensis | reverse complement strand
CTTAAACTCTCTTCTTTTGCTCTCCTAAATTTTAGATGCTGAAATATAAATTAAACACTAATTATGCATTGTAATGTCATTTAAATTTATAATTTATCAGTAAAATGGATTTAGATGATTTAAATAAAAATTTGTATAGCATGAATTTTGATGAGGAGCCTATATAGAACTTTATTCTTAAATTTTATTACTTTTCCAATTTTTATAATGGGAAAATATTTTAAATAATATTTGTCGAATAAATTTTATCTGTTTTCTTTCAATTGTGCATAACATATTTTACTAATGTTAATAAACATATTTTCACCCATTAATCTTATATCCCAAAATGTTTTGCAATTATTATTTTCTATAAATATTTTTAAGTCCACCAAATATGATGTATATTTTATTACTTACGTTTAATTAATGAACAATTGCCCACCTTACATTAAAAAATTAACATAATACTTGCAACAGATTGTTTAATTCAAATGGTAATACAGATATTAGAAAAGAAAAGAAAAAAATATTTAAAATTTAAAAAGTTTCACACAAAGTCATTAATATGAGTTTCTATATAATTCAAAAAATCTTAACACGAAGCATCAAAAATATCAATGCTCATTGAGTTGACTGCATCCCATATTCTGGTTAGAGTGTGGTTTTTTTAAAATTTGCTTTATAATGGTTTGATACAAAGGTCTTTTTAACTCTCGATGGATTAAGTGTAACTTTCTTATGTATGCATATTTTATTTTCACTCTGAATCAGATACCCCTTTATTGAAATTTTATTTTCATGACATATTTCTTTAAATATTTGTTTCCTTGTGTTTGTAGAAGAGGCAAAGGGAATATTTTTTCAAAGTGGGAGCAAACGAGGAAAAGAAAGTGTTCCCTTTTTATTCCCTAGTGTAAGAGAATAAATATTTTTAAAACCCTTTTGATACTAAATTCCTTTCAGAGTTAAGTACAGAATCTTACATAATCAGTAATAATGGAAAGAATTTAATATATGACATACTATGAAACACATTTAATATGTGACATATAGTTGACAACAAGTACTAATATTTTAAGTTAACATTGCAAGGTTCATGAATCATAATAAAGTTTTAATTCTCTCTTTGTTTGTTGTTTAGTTGTAAGCAATAATATATAAAACAGAATTATGCTAACTCTCGATGTTTAGAAAGCTCTTTAATCAACTATTGTTAATGTAAACTCAGCTTACACTAATTTTTATCTAATACTTGTTTAAATTTCATTTCTTAGTGTGTGTGTGTGATGGAGCATCACTTTTCAGTTACAAAATTTTCATCAATGAAAGTCTCTTTTAAGATCTACAATCTTAAATGAGACTCTGCCCTTGAAGCACACAATATTGTTAACAATATGCTTTATGACTCCTATTACAGAAGAGTGAAAATGTGTTTACAGAATCTTAATAATTTAGAATAATTCAATGATATCTCCTTTTCTGATTATATTTATATTTTATAATTATTAAAAAAAAGTATTTGTATCTTATTTTATAGACTATCAACAAAATACTTAATGATTTTGAATCTTTATATGTATTATGTATTGAAACTCTTGAATCTTTATAAATATTATGAGGACAATGATTATTTTTAATATTAATTTCATCTCATCATTGATCAGTTAATTGTCATCAAATTAATCTCATCTTTCTATCAATATCTAAAGAACTTTGCTTATCCCTGATGCCAAATGAGACTTCAAAACATTGGCAATTAAGCATAATCTTAAATAGTAACATTAAACTCATTTTATTTATGAAAATCCAAGAGAAATACCAGTATTGTCAATTGTCTATAAAATGAGACACAAATAATTGAATTGAACAATATTGTAGAATTCAGAAGATACAATATTTTCATTTCTTTCCTATGGTTTTTTAAAACTGTGTAAAATTGCAAAGTTAGAGAGATCTTGATTAAATATTTAATTAAACCTGATGTCTGTCAAAGTATGGCAAGTTTCTTTTCCAGTGCTTTGAATAAAGATTCCATCTTGCATGCGGTTCATGCCGAAATCAAATAAGTCTTTACAGAAGCAGTAGTCATAATAAAATAATTTTATAATGATTTTAAAACCAGGTGTGCTCCCATCAAGTGCGTGGTTGTAGTGTAGTTGAGTTTATGCGTGGAGTTTTCATGAAAGGAATTTTAATAATAAGAAAGTTACTCTAAATTTAATGAGGTGATTTGACTTAACAACTATTTTAAACTTTCATTAATGAAACAATGCTATTAGTAATGAAATATTGACTTCTTCCTTATCTAAAGAACTGTGAATCCTCCAAGTTTTATATTTTTAGAACTGTCCCCATCTAAGATATTTAAGATTGAAAACATGAATTATTTCCCCAGCAAACACCTTCATCTCGGAAACATGGAAGATTTCATACCCTATTCAAATCAGTGTTAAAACTTCATGAATGAACTTTGTATCAGAATGTCAATATATAAGAAGATTAACTGTGATTCAGTTTGGCAATAAGAAAAAATGTGAAGTTGGACAGTTAAGGCGAGCAGGAAAGAGCATGCGAAATAATAGAAACGGATATGCAACAAATTTATTAATACTTGGTTCACTAGACATTGACCTCAAAGGAATGTAGTTGAAAAAGTTAAATTTCGTTTAAAAAAAGTAGTTTCCATAATTCTCATCATTTCACANCATAATTCTCATAGTTTCACAAGCAGTTTCTTTGCCCGCTACTAGATAAGGGCTGTTGCAGGGAACCTCATGTTTTTATGATCATAATCCATGACTTCCGCCGACTTCCGTTTTTGGACGCGATGGGATAAGATGTTCGATTCTTTGTAACAAGGGAATATGAAATTGTGAAAATGAGTTTCTCGTAATTTCTAAGATTCTACTACCTTCTCTACTTTGGTTTCTTGTGTTTTTGTGATAGTGCTGTGAAAGGAAGTTCATGATTAAAGCGCTTTGTTGGAAATAAAAAAAAATGTTTGTTTACAATTACTAAGCGAAGATACATTGGCTTCTGTGCATGAATTTTGGATCGCTATAAAATGCCTTTAATTCGTTTGAATGACCATATTGATCACTTCATGTGTTCAGTTGGGAAATTATACGAGAAAATGGAACTGACTGATTGTGTATTGGTTACAAGGGGAGGATTAATTCATGCCCACAAGCTCATTTTAGCGATTCAAGCAGGGATCTTCTTCTTTTGCAAGAAGTACCCAACACCAATCTGCACCCCATCCTGTCAACACACTTTAGAATAATTAATGCCAATTCATTAAGGAATTCACTTATTCTTGTCAAGAAATCTCTTCCCTCTGTGAACCTGGCCCAATACACTAATGACTTTATAAACGTAATTTCCTTTCCTTTTAATGAAATAAATTGCCTTTTGATAAACATTTAGCAAAGATATCAAACCGATTCTTCAAATCTGTACCCATAGTATTAAAAAAACTCCAGAAAATTCCAAACATCATCGGGGGTGATTTCAATGCCAGGTCCACAGCGTGGGATGATAGACTGACGGATGACAGAGGAAATGAAGCGGAATCATGAATGGCTTCCAACCACCTGTTCGTGAGGAATGAGGAATCTGAGTTGGCAACGTTTTGGAACCATAGAGGGAGCTCAAATATTGACTTAGTTATTACAAATCAAGAAGGTATCAGACTAGTTAGAGACTGGAAGATTATTCCGAATATAACTAAAAGTTACCACAATGTCATTGAATTTCAAGAATCTGATAATAATATTATTGAAGAAGTAGTACCCGAAGGGACTACCCGATATCTGACAAGTATTTTCAATTACGTATCGAAAAGAATTGATCTGAAAGTTACTCTGTATGGAAAGTGTAACGTTTCGTGGAGAAAAAATTCAGCGGTGTGGAATCTGCGCGAATACTTAGGAAGGCTACGGCCGACGTTTCAATCTGAGGTGTGGCGGGCACAAATATCACAATAATAGAAATAAGAGAAGGGAGGTTATAAGACAGTGTTACCATCTTCTAATAATAAATATAGTCACAAGATTACATTTAACACCCTTCCTCATTCTAGTGAACCACAAAAATTAGTTCTTTAAATTCATGCCACTTAAACAAAAATTGTGCTTCCTACAAGGCAAGGCTTTAGTGAGTACATTAGCAAGAATCTTACTTGAATCAGCATCAACAAAACCAAACAAACTTTTATCCTTTTTAGAATAATGTAAACTATAAACAATAGTGCCTTTAAGATACCAGAGTATCGTTATAGCAGCCCTCCAACGTTCCATATTACTATTTGAATTGAATTGGCTTAAGTATCTAGCCAAATTAACTACATCTGGTCTACTGGTGACTGCCAGGTACATAATGCTACCTATGAGAATTTGGTATGGGACATTAGGTGTTTTTCACCAACAGATATTTCCTTTTATTTACTATTGGGTAATAAAGGGGTACTTATACGATTAGAATCTTCCATAACAAACCTCTTTATAATTTCTAGGATGAACTCCTTATGCTTAATCACAAGCCCATGTTCAATGGTCAAAATCTGTACCTAAACAATGATTAATATTTCCTTAAACTTTGACACTAAAATTTTCCTTAAAACAATCTTTAAGTTTTAATTTTTCATTAAAATCATTAGAAAATACAATAAAACCATCTACATGTAAAGCTACGATAGTGGCTGAATTATCATTGATTAAAAAAAAACACATGGATGAAAATTAGATTTAATAAATTTTAACCTCAATAACACACTTTCGACCTTTTCAAACCAATCAATTGCAGACTAATTAAGACCATAAATAGCTTTCATTAACAAACATAATTTTTCCTTATTTTCTGGATCAACAAAGCCCTGTGGCTGTTAAATAAAGACTGTTTCATTTAAATCTCCAATCAAAAAGGTTTGCATAAACATGTCATTTGTTTGCAGCAAAGTGCTGTGTACAGTAAATAAGATAATTTGAGTTTTAAAATTATGCTAAATTGCAACTTTTGGAAAAAAATAAATATGGAGCCGCTTCCTTGAATCATTTGTTGATTATTTAGTAGATAAAGATCCTTTCTAATTATTAGGTATATGTTAGTACGGTAATAACTCGGAAAGCATTGAAAAATTTGCAATTAGTGTATGTATTAAAATTTGCTTAAAATACGCATAGGGCCTTGCAAACACTCCATATGCATTCTTGTATATTCTTATGACTATTAATCATAGGGTTAAAGATCTCTTAGCTATAAGAGGAGAAAAACTTTCCAGAAAATCTACTTCATATTTTTGTGTAAAACCCTTTGCAACAAACCTTGTTTTCTTAGTTTTACAATCTTGGCTATTTTTAATTTTATAAACCCACTTATATTTTACAATATTAGAATTAATTGGTTTATCGACCAAAGATCAAGGAATCTTTCTCCTTTTGCATGGCAGATAGCTATTCGGCACAAATACTCGACTCCACTGCCTCACTATAACACGATGGCTCACTTAAACACGAAGTCTTTACTTTGCGGTTTCACTTGGGAAACCTGCGCCGAAAGGTTGTCCCAGTGTCTGGCCTGACATCATCTTTACGACTATCTCCGCGAGTCTTATCTGTTGAGGTGCTTTCTGAGTCCTCGAATCTTCTAAAAATCTAAGGATTCAGAAGAATGATGATATTCGGTTTCCTCTCCATCGAGGATCAACACAATATCTGATGATGAAGTTTTCAAATTTCTGCTCTTCTTTAGGCGAGAGAGTTTCAATAAATTCAACATCAGTTAAAATAGCAATTTTTCCAGGGCGCTGGAGGTCGTAAAGTCGGTAAACATTTGTTCCTTCAGGGTACCCTAGCATGATGTATTCTCGATATCTGATCCCACTTGGTTCTTTTGGGTTTAGGGGTAGGAGTATAAGCTTTTGACCCAAAGACACTCATATTACTGAGGTCAACCTTTGATCCTGACTAAGCTTCTTCTGGTGTCATTCCTGGCACTGCAGCAGTTGGACTTCTATTTTTAAGATAAATTGCTGTCATAACTGCTTCACTTCAAAACTTTCTATCGAGTCCAGATTCTATGAGCATATAACGCGTTTTTTTAAATAACTATTCTATTCATTCTCTCCGATACTCCACATGGCTCGGGTGTATAAGGAACTGTTCTCNTCTATGAGCATATAACTCGTTTTTTTAAATAACTATTCTATTCATTCTCTCCGATACTCCACATGACTCGGGTGTATAAGGAACTGTTCTCTGAATGTGCAATGCCACACTCCTTTAAATATGTCTTGAACTACCGACAGGTGTATTCAGTTCCATTATTGTTCCTGATACTTTTAATTCGCACGCCTGTCTCATTCTCCACCAAAGCCTTAAACTCTTTTCATTTCTCTAGGGTTTCAACTTTGGATCTTAACAGATACCCAAATGTTTTCCTTGTGAAATCATCTGTGAAAATAAGTGGGTATCTAGCACCGCCCCATGTTGGCTCACTCATGTGACCACAAATGTCAGAATGGAGAAATCCCAACTATTCAGTCACTCTTGCTCCTGTTTTTTTTCCTTTGAGCTGGTTTTCGTGTTTGCTTACCCTTAAGACACACTTCACACTTCTGAAAATCTGATTCACTGAAGTTGAGGCCAAGGAAAAGATTCTTTAACTTCTTCATACCATTGAAGTTCGGATGTCCTAACCTGTGGTCCCAGGTCTGCTGATCAACTGCCGAGGATACTGTGGCAGATGAGTGTTGCTCCGTCTTCGTGACATAAATATCTAAATCCTTGGGAGCAACAACGTCAGGTTCTCCACATATACAACACTTATATTCCTGATAGATTCTACAGTTCTTTTTGTCGAAGATAACTACAAAACTTTTCTCTGTTAATTTGGCTACTGATAACAGGTTGGCAGACAACTCAGAAGCAACTAGCACAACAGTAATGTTTTTTTCCCTTACCAATATCTAGCATAACATTGCTATCACCTTTACTGACACACTTGATACTTGATTTGTTGGCCACTTGAATTGTACCTTGAAATTAACTATATAAATTTTCAGTTGTATATGCACCGTTAGACATATGAGAGCTTGCTCCAGATTTGATTATCCAGCCAGACTGGACTGATTAGTCTTGAATTAATTGGCAGTTAGCTAATAGTAGAGTCTCTGCATTTTTCTTGCCTGCTCTGTTTTGGTTTGTAAGCTTAGTATATACTGACTTGAAATGTCCTTCTTTGTTGCAATTAAAATGTATTAATTTCTTCTTAGGAAAAACCTTCTTCTGAACTGCCTTCTTGAAAAATTTTCCTTTGCTAGTAGAACAGAGTCATCATCCACTAACTCTCTTTCCTTTAGTCTTACTTCCACAGTACATAACCTTTCAGTAAGATTCTTTACTGTCCTTTTATTCTTTGGCATGGAATCCCAGGCATTAACAACATTTAAAAAATTGTTGTGGTAATGTATTCAAAATACGGTTTAAAAACAAAGATTCCGGAAGGTTTACCTTGTCTTCCTTCCAAGTTTCGTCCTGAAGCTCAGACAGTGTAACCATTTTTGAATAATATATATAGTCAGTGGATTACATTTATGAATATACATTTAACACATTAACACATTATGGATTTGAGTTGATCGACGTTGTTAGAGAAATTCTACATGACTTGTCATGTATTAAATATGTCAATATCTCCTGTGACTTAAAACTGCCCTACAAATCCATTGATGAGCTCAGCAATTTCTGCTCTTCTTTAGGCGAGAGAGTTTCAATAAATTCAACATCAGTTAAAAGGTGTTTAGACAGTGACAATATTACATGAATATAAACTAACATGAATAAATTTTGGTATGAGATTGATAGAACTTTACTGTATTTTAATGTGTTCTATCACAAGACCAAGATACAATGTTCGTTTAAGCCAGGGTTATTATTCTAGAAAAGTAACATGTGATATGCGATTTTCTTTGGAAGGTACATGGTATTTTTTGTGATTTATTCTCACATCTACCAGACTAGATTTTAGTTTTCATCGTATGTGACACAATGTGTTACAAGAAACTTTAAATATTACCATAAAATTTATTCAGGTTCACTTCTTTTTCTCCTTAATAAAATGTAACAATCATGCTAGACAATTTTGGCATCGTCTGAAACCTGGTTCTGATCCACTCGTTATTTTTGTATTGAAATTTTAAAAAATGTTGTTGTTAATTATCTTTATGGAATAGTTTTTGACGTGAAGTATTAGTTTTACAGTTTTAATTGTTCTTTCTCTGTGTATCTTGTCTGACAGTTTTAAAGCCTTATCAGTAAGATTTGATACAATTGCCTTATTTTTGCAACAAGGAATTTAGTGTGAAATAATTCATAATCATTCATTAATAAGTTTCTTTTGTGAACCTGATAAATGACCACATACAATTTTTTCTTGTTAGTGCTACTTTAAAAAAAAACATACTTCTATTTTCTTTTTTTCTCTGGTAATTTTTCTGTTGCTATTGTTTCTGTTACAAATTTGATGAACCGGAACATGCAGCTTCTAATTTTAATATTCTTATGATTATACTTACCAGGACAAACCACTTCACAGGGAATTTTGAATGAGCTTTTCCCTTCACTGAGACTCATTAGAAAGGTGATTTTACTCAACTTTTTTCTTTTCTTCTAATTTTTATTTCTGTAAAAAAGGGGGGACGGACTATATTCAGGTAAACATGTTATTAGTTGTTTGGTGATTGATTTCTGCTATTGGTCGTGTTAATATGAATTATGCTTGATGATGGTGAATTTTTTTTTTAAATTGTCGAATAGTTTGTAATCGTCCTAGAAAGTGTTGTGATGTTTATTTAATGAAATTTTACTTTATCGTTTTAATGAAAGTAAAGTACACAAGTAACTATTTACATTTTTCATTATTAAACTTGAAATTATAAATATGTTGATCAACTTAATATTTAGTATAAAACAGACACAAAATAATAGGATATATTTTTACATTCATAACTGATATTAAGTTCTTTATGTAACTATGAACTTCCTTGATTTTTTTGACTATGTTGCATTACTGTACCTTTGAAGATATTCATTGTGGAATTAATTTTTTTGTTAGAGCATATTATTGAATGATTCCTGACAGATTACATCTCACTTGCGGAAAGCAGTTGAAATGCTATGAGTGTGTACGTAATCCGTATTTTTAGTTGTATATCAATGTATAGATGAGGTTTTGTTTGCTTATGAGATACAACGGTAACACTTTTTAAGATGTGTATAGTTTATTGGCTGTTCTCTATGCTGTAAGAATTTTCCACATGCATAATGTCTGGCCATTGAAAAGGTTGTGTTCCTTAAGTGGTTTTTAGTGTAAAAAACTCTTGGTTATCATAGTTTTTTGTTTTTGTAGATTCTTAACTGTTGTTCCTTCTCAATTTACTATGAAATCCAAAAAATTGAGCATGTTATTCACGCAGCATTTGTTGAAAACAGAATCATCAATTTAAATAATAGCTTGAGTGATATACATTCTATCAATTAGGTAATAATACTTTTTTTGAAAACATTATTTAGTAGAATCTCTATTGCGAAACTCTGCATTCTCTCTAATCAGAAACTGATTATTAGTTCTTTTAAATCAAGTTAAAGATAATGACATGAAATGATTTTGTGAATTATGGAGATGTGGATGTATCTGTTACTGATGTGGCGTCTTTAATGTAAACTGCTCAGTTACTGCAGATTCCATAATCAATATGTAGTCTTCAAAATGTACGTTCCACAAAGAATATATCTGTATTAAAATGTGAGTGCTTTTTATTTATTGTTCTTTGTCTTCTCTAGAGGTAAAATTTCACCCGATTGGCTCTACAGAGAGAACCATGTAGGAGACAGTGACCAAATGCTGTGTGAATCTGATAGAGAATGATAAATGTGATGTATTTGAACATGAAAAGACTGTTATGTATGGACAAGTCTAATTTCATGGAACTGAAGAGAAATTGAATGCCAATTGTGAGGACATTGATCTTCAGTCGGTGGCTGATTCTAACACAAATGCAATAAGGAATTATCAGAAAAATGCAGTGTGATAAATGCAATAACCAATATTCCAAACCCAAGTCCTAATGAAATGGAGGTAATCTGTAAAGGAGATGGGAATTCTGAGTGTAAGTTGATTCCTATTACTTTTGTAGCTGTACGTCTATTATCAGTAAAAATTAAAGAAGATTGAATCATTAACACAAGAGCTTCTTTGTTTATAAAAGTGTAAGGATCCCCTTAAAGGGTTTCCGCATAATTGTGGCAAGAGAAACGTTATACACACTAAGGAGGAAAGAGAAATTCTTTCTGGATCTGAAATAAAGATTGAAATCAAGAAGGAGAAGGATGATTGTGAATTAAGCTCTAAAGTATCTGACAATGTATCAGTGGCCAAAGCGTTGGGAGTCAACTCAGGTTCAGAAATTAATTCCATTGCTCAGGAAACAAAGCTTTTATGTGATGTGTTGCCAACATTATTGGAAGGTAACATGTTAATAACAGCTAAAGACCTGGGCGTTGCACAGAGCAAGCAGAGTTTAACGTGTGAACAAACAGTCCATTCTGTTAATTCAGAGGACAGTGTTTCCGATGGAAGAAATGGAATTTGGATCAATTGTTGATGTTTCTAATTCTGATTTGATAGAAGAGATACAATTTAAGAATGGTAGGGACATTGAAACTTCTGATGACAAAAATTATCCTTTGACATTGAATGGAGTGAGCGAGACTTTTAAATGCGGAGCAGAGGAATAGTCTTTCACTGAGAACAAGCGAGATGGCAAAGAAGGATTTGGTGAGCCAATTACAAAGGGATTGAAGTTAACAGAGTACAGTGGTTTTGGAGACGATCATGATTCCTTATCAAATGATGGCTGATAAACATTCAGGGGAGTTTTTTATGAGCTGATTTTAGAAAAAACGTTTTTTTTGTCTTGTAATTTTTTTAAAACAATTTTGTTTTGTTTTTTTAATTATGCTCTTCTAGATGTTTCAACTTGATCGCTTATATCTCCCAGAGTCGGGAAATTTACTGCAAGCAATTCGTTCATTATAAAATTTCAATAAATGTTGTACTTAATATTTATTTAAATTTTCTCTTGAATTGTCTTATTATAAAATTGATTATGCTTTTTTTTATCTTAAAAAATTATGAATGCCTTTTTCTTAAACAAATTACAAGTAGCAATTACTTTCATTATTGATTTCTAGTAATGAACTTTGTAGATTTTGTGACGATTTTTTAGGTGCTGATTAATTAAAAATAATATAATCAATTAATTATGTCAATTGTGGGTGTTAGGACTGGGTCATTCCACATCAAATCATGCAGCAGTGTAACCCACCGTCACAGATTTTATTGAATTTTCATGTGGTTGTTCTATCTATGGATATTAGATGATTTTTTAAAAACTTTATACGATTCCGTTCATTAGTTTCCGAGTTATGAATTTTTAAATTTACTCGAAATACGTCCGTTTTTTCTCGGTTCGCGAAAACTTAAGCCGACATAGTTTTGTGTTATTTGCTCTAAAATATGAATGTTCCACTCGACGTCTGTGAAATATATGCAGCTTACACCAAATTTTATGCTTTTTCTAATGGTATATTTAATGTTCAGATATTAGTGCATCTTAAGGTCTAAAATTAGCTATGAAGTGAAAAAACTTTAAAAAATAAAAACCCGACTTGGTTTCAGAAGTAGCATTATATCTTGTTTCTGTCACCTAACAATGTGTAAAATTATATATAACTAGAAAAGCGACCGTTGGAGCTTTAAAATTATGCAAAAAATTAGTGGGATCTTGATTGTATAGCATGTAAACACTGAGGATGCTTAACGTCTGTCAAGAAAGAAAAAATGACACGGTTTTAGAACCCAAAAGACATTTTACTTATTGAGACTGACCATGAAAGCCTTTAAACTTTTAATAAGTTTAATTACTCTAAAAGGTCTAAGAGTTACTTCAAAGCGAGAAATTTATCTCACTATTTTTGAAAAGAAATTAACAATATTATTTAATCTGTAAGATGAAAAATGTATGTCGGGGGGTATAGATTATTATTTACAGAAACTGCTCAGTTATTGCAGATATCATAATANTGTATGTCGGGGGGTATAGATTATTATTTACGGAAACTGCTCAGTTATTGCAGATATCATAATAAATGTGTAGTCTTCTAAATGTATGTTTAAAGAAGAATGAATACGTGAATATGTGTGTGCTGTTTATTTATTGTTCCTTTTTTAGTTTTCAGATAATTTTTCCTCTAATAGTAGTAAAGGCAGAGGCATGCAGGAGATACGNTATGTGTGTGCTGTTTATTTATTGCTCCTTTTTTAGTTTTCAGATAATTTTTCCTCTAATAGTAGTAAAGGCAGAGGCATGGAGGAGACACGGACCAAATGCTGTGTAATCTGATAGAGAAAGATAAAAGTGATGTATTTGAACATGAAAAGACTGTAATGTATGGACAATACTTACTTTCTGTNTTTTCTGAGACTAAAGAGAAATTGAATGCCAGTTGTGAGGACATTGACCTTCAGTCAGTGGGTTGTTCAAATCAAATGCAACAAATTTTGCAAAGAAATTATTTTTAAAAAAATACTGAATGAGATTCATCTAACAATCAATATTCCAAACACAAGTTTTAATGAAATGGATTTAACATAACAAAACCACCTGAGCGAATGTTGGTTCATAATAAAAATATGACTATGCTTTTTCTACTATTAGGTTTATATAAAAAAGTTGTGAAATTGTTAGTTCATAGTCTACCCATCAAGGAATAAGATTTTAGAAAATGTCCTCCTGTTTCAGTAAATTGTTCTCCATTGGAAAAATATGTCTGATAACCCCAATTGTTGAGAGAAGATGGTTAATTAATAATGGCTTCATTCAGCACATAGGAAGAGAAATTAGGAATAAAATAATTTAGCAAGCTTTGTAAAAAAAAAAACCCAATGTACGTACAAAGAATTTACATTATTAATATATTCTATGGAACGTGGTTTCTCATTTGCACTCCACAAACATCCTCCTTGTTTTCTTCACCACCATCATCACAATCATCATTTACAACATCTAACACATTTTCATTTAACGCGATGTTGTGAAGCACCCAGCATGCTCTAATAAAATTAAAAATAATTTCCATTTTCCTCTATTAATGTGATACAATTGTCGAAATTTTTGCTTCAACATTCCGAAGCGATGTTCCACAACGAACCTATTTGTACACAAAATAGCGTTACAGTTTCCCTGCTCCATTGTCAGATTTCCTCTATCACTGAAAGGAGTGAGTACGTTCCGCACTGTCTCCTAGAATGTATTTGTCTCCCTCAAATTGCCTCAACACAATTCAGACCGACGACACACTCTGGCATCGTGCACACTTCCGGGGAAACCGACGTCTACATCCCGGATCACCTTATTGTTGTCACATACTACCTGCAACTGAAATAAAGAGCATGACATCAATACCACCACTTCTGCGATTTTAATAAATCAGAAAATTTAGTTAAGAAATGTCCCATGAACGAAAANACCGACGACACACTCTGGCATCGTGCACACTTCCGGGGAAACCGACGTCTACATCCCGGATCACCTCATTGTTGTCACTTACTACCTGCAACTGAAATAAAGAGCATGACATCAATACCACCACTTCTGCGATTTTAATAAATCAGAAAATTTAGTAAAGAAATGTCCCATGAACGAAAAACATTTCCGTGATTAGGTATGAAAATATGGTATAATCATTTATTTCCATTGATCCCTATTAAAAGAGAGCGTTTGAACTTTAGTAGTCATGATGTTTTNTGTTTTCTTCTTCCCAAATTCTCTTCATAAGTTCGCAGTGTTTTCTCTTGCGCTCTCCTGACCATGTATTTCCTGTTCTCTTTTGTGTGTGGTCTTGTGTAAGTGTATGTCTTTGTATTCTGTTCCTGAACTGCTCTCGATTGTTTATATTATCTTCTGTAATTCCCACTTCTTTAATGTCTTCTTCTGTTTCGTTAATCAATTTAGTCTTGTTTTTACAAGCATTCGTTATCTCGATGATTTACCTTGTGAGCCTACGCTTTTCCATCCTGCGGATATGTCCGTTTTTTAAAACATGTATCATTTTATAACACTATATTATTAAGAAATGTTTTTTAAAAAAAACATTGTTAATCTANTGTGTGGTCTTGTGTAAGTGTATGTCTTTGTATTCTGTTCCTGAACTGCTCTCGATTGTTTATATTATCTTCTGTAATTTCCACTTCTTTAATGTCTTCTTCTGTTTCGTTAATCAATTTAGTCTTGTTTTTACTAGCATTCGTTATCTAGATGATTTGCCTTGTGAGCCTACGCTTTTCCATCCTGCGGATATGTCCGATTTTTAAACATGTATCATTTTATAACACTATATCATTAAGAAATGTTTTTTAAAAATAACATNTCCCGTTCGAAGTACGCGTCATGTCAAGTCTTCTGCAGTATCGTTTTATTTGGTCCTCGCGATATGTCACTGCAGTCAAATTCATGAGACATCTAACGGACGACCTTTAAACTATAGCGCGGAAAAGGCAATCAAGCAGCAAACAATCATGAATTTATACCATGAACGCTTCGGAACCGTCGTGAATTCCGCGCTTGCGCACTGTGGAAATTCTGAGAGAATTCTGAACCGTGTCGAACTGTTCGGGATTTGCTGTTGGAACAAACCTTTAGTTTCAAGTCAAGCGCTCTATTTCCCCTCAAGTTTGTAGTGAAGTGGTGTGGAGATGACTTCATAGAGTGAACTATTTGGATTCAACACTTATATCACACAAATTTAATGAATACCATGTTGTTACTCATCGTTCAGAGATGGCGCTGGCATAGTTGGAGTAAAAACCGCAACCCGCACGACTCGGGACGGGAACACGCGCTTTATTCCACTACGCTTCTTATTGGCTACGGGCTGTCGGTTCATCTCCAACTCTTACATTGGGACAACGAGGAAATATAACACAAAATGGATGATTGTTAAGGGAGTTGTTCATAGGAAAAAAGTAAGTCAATGGCATTTGTAAGCCACGTAGAATATAACATTTTATTTCCTACCTAGGAGATAAATTGTGCTTAATCGTTTTTTGAAAGAATGTTTGTGGATTGTGTTGTTTTTACTTTCACTGAACGACGTGTAATGTAATGTTCCAGGTTTCCGTTTTGGAATTATAAGTTTCCTGTTAATTGCTCTATGTTTTAATACTTGTGCAGATACACATGAAGTCTATTGGTCGCGATGTTCACCCCTCTACTTTAATTTGTTCATTATCTGATTGATTGTTAATTGACACAGACAAGATTCTTAAAAGATTTAAGTTGTCTTGGGGTCGTGGAGCCGCTATTTGAAGATATGATTATACCTTTAAAGTTTTATAAGGAAATCACTGATTGTAAATTGAATAGTTATATGATGATTTAGTGCATTGTTAAAAGACCATAAATCTCCCTGCAGATCATATCAATAAGTAGAATGATTAGGTGGAGGCGGTTGTCCCGCTGGTCAGATGGCGGCGAGTTTCTGCGCCAGCCGTCTGGCGGTAAAGGAGGGGAGGGGCTCCTCCTCCGCTCGCTTCGCATGAGCGCGGCCGGCACGACGTCCCGAGATGCCCCGACAGCTGCTGCGACCGCGGTAAATGTGATCTAGTGGTACGCATACCACATTATGTTCCCTCGATTTTTTCCCCAAAATCTGAGATCTGTTGTCCATTCTGTTATCGAAAGAAATGATGCTTCTTTTGCGCACCAAGAAAACCTACTTGTCAGTATGTTGTTTGACGATAGAGACCACATTCGGGAGCTGGCATTGCGAAGAATAAAGAAAGATAGAGAAGCTGAAAGTAGCACTAAACGCATGATATTTAAACCACCAAAAATTAACTTCTCTGCTAAAGATTACACCGAAATTATTGTGTGGCACGAATGANTGCTGCGACCGCGGTAAATGTGATCTAGTGGTCCGCATACCACATTATGTTCCCTCGATTTTTTCCCCAAAATCTGAGATCTGTTGTCCATTCTGTTATCGAAAGAAATGATGCTTCTTTTGCGCACCAAGAAAACCTACTTGTCAGTATGTTGTTTGATGATAGAGACCACATTCGGGAGCTGGCATTGCGAAGAATAAAGAAAGATAGAGAAGTTGAAAGTAGCACTAAACGCAGGATATTTAAACCACCAAAAATTAACTTCTCTGCTAAAGATTACACCGAAATTATTGTGTGGCACGAATGACGTGTTACAGCATGGTTCTTCGACATATTTCTAATGAGGACATTCAAGTCATGGCAAAAGATAAGACTTTGGAAATTGTTGACTTTCCTTGTCACACAATCTGTCGAAAGATGTGTTAAACTGATGACAGAAGCCTTACAAAGTGTAACTAACGCTACTTCTGGAAATGGCTTTATTGGAATCAAATTGCAATCTCGAGCCAAAATGCCAAATTTTGGACAAAAAAATAAGTTTAATTTTTAAGTTTTTGTCATTGATTAAAAGCTCTATATTGTTACCTTGTGCTTTGTTTCATTTATTTCAAGGATAAAATACATTTTAAACTTGATTTTTATATTATTTTAGACATACGGTTTAGGTCTGTGAAATGGTAAAATTTACAAAACTTCAAAGTGTGGTAGAGCTTTCAAGATGGCATGCTATTCTAGTTTTTTACCTTTTTGGTAATCTGTGTAAGATTACGCAAATTTTGATACCTCTTGCGATAGTGTAGCTCGAAAACGTTATTCTCGTACATAGACGAGACAGCCCATTGCGCAGTACACAGCATGAGGTAATGATTTTGTTTGGTGTCATTTGGAAGTCTGCAAAGTTTGGATTTCTCACACCATGTTGTGTAGACATAACATTCCACATTATTGTTAAGTTATTACATAAACAGTATTAAGTAATTAATAAATAAATTTGGAATTTTTATTAATAAAAAGTTTTGTAATAAAATTAAGGTGTATGTAAAAACGTTTTGGTTGAATATACCATTTTTGTAAATAATTTTATAGTTTTAATGGTTATAAATAAAACTAAATACTATATATCCTCAAATATCTCTTATTCTATTAAATTTAGCAAACAAATTTTTTTACCAACTCACATATTACAAATTAGTAACAAACATTTTTTGTTATGAATCAATTTCTTATATAAAACATTAAATAAATATTTATAAAATGTCCTGAAAGTTACAGCTTTATAAAATGAAATAAGAAATTACCTGAGTACTTACAAATAAATAATACATTGGAGGCAAAGTTTATAAAAAAATATATCCATAGCGACAGAAGGCAAACTATCAAATGAAGTTGCCACAATTACTTTAAAAATTACAACGACCAAATATAACTCAACAACATTTTCAATGCAACTTGATAAAGTTTTTTCCATGAACCATCCATCCAAATAAAATTCCAGATAAAAACGATCACAGCTGAGAGCATGTGACAAGCATAGGGATGATTGGAGTAATGAGAGTCAAATAGCCAAAGTGGAACACAGTACTGTGTCATGCAAGTCATACTGAAGACCATTTCTGGAACAATTATTTTTATGTGTATAAAACAAATAGTGTGCAGCAGTTTTCGATGCATTATGTTCCATGACTTACTTTTTAGAACTGCTCGCCTAATTTAAAATTGATAACTTTTATTGAATAAAAATAAAGGTTGTGTTACTGACTTCGGTCTATGGCGTTACTCTCAGAATACCATTTTAATTAAATGAAGACTCACTCTTGGTTCAAATAAAAGGATTTTCTTGACTGAGTTTGCATGTGTTTTTTAAGGTGATTCTTCACAGGTGACACGTAAAATGTTTTTCTCCAGTGAGTTTGCATGTATGCCTTAAGATTTCCTTTTACCCTGATGGATGAATTACAGACACCTCACAAAAATGTTTTTTCTCCAGTGTGAGTTCGAATGTGTCTTTTCAGATCACCTCTTTTTCTGAACGATGCTTCACAGGTTCCACACACATGGTTTTTCTCCAGTGTGAGTTCGGGTGTGCACTTTAAGATTACTATTTAAACTAAATGATGCTTCACAGGTTCTACATGAATANGTGTGAGTTCGAATGTGTCTTTTCAGAGCACTACTTACACTAAATGATGCTTCACATGCAACACATGATAAAAGTTTTTCTCCAGTATGACTTAGTTTTTGTCTCTTGAGATCAATTCTTCTATCAAATGATTTTTTACAAAGGCCACAAGTATTTGATTTTGGACCTGTGTGAGATTCCATGTGTTTCTCTAATGTATCTGGAAGACAGCATTTCATTTGGGTGTTGAATACGGACTCTGGGTGCAAGCGATTAAAATATTCCTGATGTTTTCTGGATTCCTTAGTCAATTGCTTTTCATTCTTCATAGATTTCATTTCTGTTATAGACGATCCGCACGTTTCATTCAAAACTAAAAAAAAAGTGATGGCAAATTAGAACAATTAAGATATCATAACAAAGTAAAAATTCAAAATAAATATAGGTAAAATTATTCAGTATCAACTTGAAAGCTATGAAGCAAAGCCCATGTAAGCTGTGAAACTGACTAATGTGGATCGTATGTTGTGTCAGTTGTCAAAATTAGTTTATTAATGTTTTTTGTAAAGTACAAGGACAAAGANGAAGTACACCACTTAGTTTGCCAGGAAAAATGAAATTAGTTATCACAGAAAATAAAATATTATAGTATTTGCCAATAACATGACGTAATTCTATATTGTAGAGAGACCAATAATTTTTGCCCAGCAATGGAGCAAAGAAGTTGCTAATACACATNAGAAAACCGTACATAATATGCATTTTATATAGTTTCTTTAAAAGAATTATAGTACTATCAAGGGATCTTCAATTATAATTGTAGACCTTTGAATAATTTACATCAGGTAATCCTATTTGTTCATAGTTGATTTTTGTATAATTACCTCAAATGTTACAGTTCTCAAAATGCCCTTCATACAACACACTCATTCCAAAAACATTGCAGAAGTATTCATCAGTAAGTTGGAAATGAGCAACCAATGCTAACCTTAAAGTGATGAAAATTATACAGCTAACCTCTTATGGAAGGCAAGGGAATTTGCCAGAACAAATAACTTAAAATTCACCTGGATTAAGAACTCTAAAATGTTTTTTGAGGAAGGAATATAAGGCACTGGATCATTAAAAATGAAGAAAGACCTAAACAATATTGTTTGAAAAGATAGATGATAAGAAGTAAAATTTCATAAAACCATGAACTTTGAAATCTTAGATAATCTAGAAATTGACAAAATTAATATTCTAAAAAATTTTGAGGAAGCGGAAAAAGAGCTAGGTAGTAATGAAGAAGGTCTTAATATCATACACTTAAATATTAGATCTATAAAAAATTGGGACGAAATTGAGTATAAAATCAACCCTTTGCTAAAGAATATTGATATTATAGTCTTAACAGAAATTAATTTAGAAATAAAAGAATCGATAGAGGATTATAGATTAGAAAAATTTAAAAGAAGCATTCCAAAGAACAGGTAAAAAGGGAGGAGGAATTATGCTAACTATAAAGAAAAGAAGTTTTGAATCCATTTTAGGAAAAATGCATATAAATAAAAATACTCTAGGTCTGGGTGGAAATGGTGTACAGTTGTGGAGGGCGATCGGTGGTGTAGCGGTTAACACCCTTGCGATCAAAGCAAGAGACCCG